>JAAAKG020000031.1:2476178-2510436 GCA_010014905.2 Druon quercuslanigerum
AAAGATTGGAATTTTTCGTTTTCAAAAAATCCACTTTTTACCAATTATCTCAAAAACTACAAAACCTATAAATTTTTTCAAGAGGAAAAAAAGATGCGCTTTGAAATTCTCTACAAGTATCAGTCTTTAAAATTAAAATTAAAAAGATTTTTAAAATTGACACTCAGGACAATGCTTCTAAGGCTGAATCTGGCCGTGTCCCCTTATGGTCGCCAGCGGTTCAATTATAGATTAAACTTTAAAAAATTAACCAGTATTATTAGAAGGGATTTAAAATTGTGATATGTCGGATTCATAATTAAGGATGTACACTACGTACAATCAATCTCAAAAGTTGCTTATAATTAAAATGATTTATAAAATCGACAAAAAAATATCTATTATTAATTCCTGTAAATATTTATAGAGGCTATTTAGCACACTTCAGAAAAAAATAATTTAGGTGAAAATTGTTTATTTAACATTAGTTATTTAAAGGTTTAGTTTTTTCTTTCTCCTTAGGGAAAATTTACAGTTTTTATTTAATCCCAATGATCAGGGCCTCATTTTATTCTTAGAAGCATTCTCTAAATTTATATTTGGATTTCTTTTATTAAAAAAAATAATTCAGAAATCATACAGTTATTATTATAAACAATCATAGTTAAAATTTTAATTATTACCACCCAAATAGAACTGTAGAAAATCCTTCAAATAATAAAATGAGGCCTTGATCATTAGGAATAAATAAAAATTGCAACCTTTCTCTATAGAGAAAGCAAAATCTAAATTTCTATATAACTATTGTTAAATAAACAATTTTAACCTGGATTATTTTTTCTAAAGTACAATTAGAAGCTTCCGTGAAGATTTTCGGAATTCAATAATAGATCTATTTTTTGATTTTATAAATCGTTTTAAATTTTTGCGACTTTTGAGATTGATTATGCGTAGTGTACATCCTTAAAAAATACTATTTTGTATTTATGAATCTCGAAATTGAATTATATCAGATTAAAATTTCGAGATAAGGTCAACTTCGAAACGTTAAGAATAGAACATTTTCAGGTTGTAATTTTTTAAATCGGATTACTAAAAATTGAGCAAAATTGGAATTGTATTATTTTTAATAAAAAGCGTTTATAATTAAATAATTATAAAAGATTCAAAAATCTTGAGTTAGAATTATTTTTAATTGAAAGCTATGAAAAATTGACAATTTGAAATTAAAAGCTAAATTGAATGTTTTAGAGTCAAAAATTTTGAAATTGTAGCATTTTAAATTGTTTAAAATTGAATTTCAAATATTTTAAACCTTTCAATCACAATTCTAAAACTTATTTAAATTAAACGCCAAGACTAAAAAGTCAAACAATTTTAAACTTTGTTGAGAAATTAAACAATTATTAATTTAGAATTAGAATTTAGTGCGAAAGAACTTAAATTGATGGCAGATTATTATCAATAAATTTTCCACTATCTATAAACTATGTATATATATATATAATTTTTTTCGCCGGGGCCGTGCATAAATTACCCACCCCCCAAAGAAAAACAATACTTAATTTCTTAGGATTAAATTTTTTTCATGAATTTATTTTCGGTGTATCCAATATTTATGTGATAAGACTAAATTACTAAATTACTAAATTTATTAAAGATAATTGTTACATTTTTAACCAAGTCAACATTGAACCAAAAATTCGAATTTCAAACGGTTGAGTTCTTGAATTGAAAAGCATCTATTTTTAACCAAAAATGAAACGTTTGTCTTTTTAAAGCAAAAATTTAATTCCAAAGAAAAAAAGCTAATTTTGAAGTAAGAATTTTAATTTCTAACTCAAATGGTGAAGATTTATCGAAAAATGGAATAGTTAATATTTTAATAAAAAATATTTTTATTTTAAATTATTAACAGTTTATTTCAATAAAAAAAAAAATAAATTTTCAATATAAAAGTTTCAAACAATGCAAAATAATACGATTAAAAGAAAAAAGTTATAAAAAAATACATAAGTTATCGGCCATTTAAATTTACAAGCGGGAAGATTATTTTTTGATTAAAAAAAATAAATTTTTAGCAAAATACACAATTTTCAAACCAAATAATTTATTTTTTAATAAAAAAAAATAAATTTTCTACGAAAAACAGAATAGTTGCATTACCAGTGCCCCCCCCCCCAGCGCCAGACTGTGTAATTTATTCACGGCCCCCTAGGTATATATAGAAGAAATTCATTTTTTCTGTATTAGATTCATTTTTTTCCAATTACAATTACTGATTAAATTCTACCTTTGCATCAGTTATTTTTAATTTCTAATCAGTAAGTTTGATTCATCAGTAGAAAATAACTTATTAGAAGCTAGAATTCGGTCACTTTTCAAAATTGATAAAAAAAAATTAAATGATTCGAATCAAGTGAGTATTTAGTGTCTCTTAAGACCTTATTTAATAGATAGTCAAGAGTCGTTTAAATCACTAATCGATGTGTTTTCAGTGGCAATTATACTCGCGGTTGCCAACGTCTGTCATGGAGAATGTCAGAGTGAGTGATTAACCAGATAATATAATTATGAGCATAAAGTGGCAATAAAATGTTAAAAATAAATTTTTGTTTACATTATTCGTTATGTAATGGAGGCGTCGAATAATAGGAATATAATTACATTTTTATGAGGTTATTCTAAGCAAATCAGTTAATGCATAATGCTTAATATATTTTTTTGATGTGGAACTTCTTTTGGGACGGGATTGCATTGGAAAAAACGACCGAACGCACGAACACGCGACCGCACAACCACACGACCGCACGACCACACGACCGAACAACTGCACGGTCACGTGAACTTACGGAGCACGAATGATCGAGCAGTCTCTTTTCACGTCTCCCTTTTTTGCCTAAGCTGCCGACAATAATTTTATAGTAATATTATCGATCGATAAGAGGCTTGGCAGTTTAAAATGCTTGAAATACAGGAGAAATGAGGAGACTTTTTTTTAAGATCATAGGGGAATAAAATTATTGATGATTTCAAAACCAGTGAAACTAAACAATAAAATCAATCTTCAACCAAATTTTCATTTGAAAAGATTAATTTTTAAATAAATAAAGATATCAATTAAGAATAAATATCAGTTTAACTCAAATAAACAAGGCGACTTTTCTATAAAGCAGTTAAATGTTTCAGACAAAAATGTGATATTCTAGGAAAAAAGTGCATTTTTATCAAAAAAATATATTTTTTAAATGCATAAAAAATGAAACAGTTATATTTTCAGTTAAAAAAAGTTCAAAACAAAAAAATTGGTTTTAACATCAGTTGAATTTTAACAAAGAGGACGAATTTTCAATAAAATAATTAAATCTTTAAGCATAGAAACTTAATTTATTTACTTAATAAAAAATTTCTACCAAATGAGATGAAATTTCAACCACAAAAAAAGATAAATTTCCAAACAAGAAGAATAACATTTTAACAAAATAATAATAAATAAATTTTTTAACAGAACACTAGAAGGTTAATTTTAAGTTAGGAAAATAGATTTTTTAACAACTTCAAAAACAATTTTTTTTAACCAACAACAAGTTTGCATTAATAAAAATTAGTTTCTTTTGCAACAATTTTTCAATGTTTTTTCCCCCAAAAAGATGAACTTTGAACAAACTACGTGAATTATTCATTAAATAGTAGAATTTTCAATTAAAAGCTTAATTTTTAACCAAAAAGGGTTTCATTAAGTTTTTAGAATTATAATTGAATTCAAACAAATAAGGCAAATTTCTTAACAAAATAAATAAAGTTTTACTCGAAAAAGATAAAATGTTAAGACAAAATATAAAACCAGCCTTTCCAAAAACAAAATTAACTTATAACCAAAAAGATCAATTTTAGACCCTAAAATTTAAAAAAATAAAATCAGTTGAGTTTGAGCCAAAAAGATGCATCTTGAAACCAAAAATAAAAAAAAAATAATAAATTTGAATTTTACATCCTGAAGTGCTAAATTTTCGACAAAAAAATTTATTTTTATCCAAAAGAGATCAATTTTGAACCAATAATGATGAAATTTGTACCATAAAAGATAAATTGTCAACTAAAAAGGATGAATTTTCAGCCTAAAAATATAGCTTCAACAAAACGTTCAAATGGTTAGATTTTCAAAAAAAGATTAATTTTAATTAATTTTTAATTAAGAAGACCAATTTTCTACCGAAGGGCGAACTTTTAATAAAATTTATATATTTTCGACCAACTAGTTGAATTTCTAACTAAAAAATAATATTTGTTGAATAAAAATCAGGTAGTTAAATTTTTAGTTACAAATCTAGTTTTCAAAAAAAAAAAAAAGAAATCGACTATTCGAAATAACGAAAAAATATAAATTTTTAACAAAATTGTTGAATCCTTAATCCAACCGATGAATATTCAACAAACCAGATAAATTTCTAACCAAAATAGATGCAAGTCGTATAAAATAGTAAAAAAGTAAAGTAAAAGTTCCAGAAGCTAATTTTCAACAAATGAAAAAAATTTTCAAAAAACTAATTATTAACAATGGCATTAATTTTTAAATAAACAGTTTGTCATATACAAGAAATAAACTGTATTAAAATTGACCTCATTAAAATATTAATTATTAGCGCAAAAACTTGTAAAACCTATTTTATAGTTATGAAATAAATGTTGCGTCTTTTTAGGATTTTGTAGTCTCAGGCAGAAACCCTTATAGAGTCGTTTGGGTGTCCGTCATTCATATTTTTTTCGAAGGAGAGGAAGTAAGGTTAAATTAGAGGAGAGAAAATACTGGCGGGAAGAGAAGATTGGAGAAGTGAGGGAATTAGGTCAAGTCAGAGTGAAAAGGAAGTAGGGCGATTGAGTGTAGTGGAATTCACGGGAAGTGAAGGATAAAGAAGAAGGGGAATTGTGGAGAAAGGGAAGTGGTAGAAAGGGAACAAGGTGAAATGAGGGTAAGGAAAGTACGAAAAACTTGAGTAGGGGAAGTGAGGGGAGACATAGAGTGCGTGTAGGAAATCATGCGAAGTTGAGGAGTAAGAAGTTGTGTACGGAAAGGAAAACAAAAGGTAAATTTTGTGTGGACAACTAGTAAATGAGTTGAAAAAAGTAGAGGAAGTGATGAGAAGTGACAGGTTGGGAAGCAGGATAGTTAAGGAGAAGAAAAGTTTTAGGAAGTAGGGTAAACGAGTGGAGTGGGAGTTAGGAGAAATGAGATGTATGAAATTGGAGGAAATAATGGAAAATGAGAGGAAAGGATTAAGCGGAAATAGTAAAAGAGAAATGAGAGAAGGAAAGGAATGAAGAGAGAGGAAATGTAGGAAAAATTGCGGGAAGGGTACTAAGGAGAAAGAAGAGGTAGATAATTAGGGGAAATTATAAGGAATTAGGGGAGGTTAGTAGGGTAGTACGGTTAAGTAGAGAAGGGAGAGTGAGAGCTAGATAAGGCGAGTGTAATTAACCCTAATAGCACGGAACGTTCCCGGTAATTCCGTGCTATTAGGGAAGTATTAATTTGTCATGGATTCGAAAAAAGTGGGATTGGTGAGGGGGGATAATCATGAAAATTCAACAACAAAAATTTAAGCAAATCAAATAAATATATTTATTTTTGATAACAGCTCGTTCAGTATACTGTTACGAATGCGACTCATGGACAGATCTTCGATGCAAAGATCCCTTCAACTACACAGCTCTTCCCAGAGATCAGCCGCCCTTGATGACTTGTAATGGTTGCTGCGTGAAAATGGTTCGCAATGCAAAATCACGTGAGTAACTACGCATCATTTAATTTATTTAAAAAGTACTTTTAAAATGGACGGATGGGTTGAAGAGATAGGTCAGGGGAGTGCAGGAAAATTCGGTGAAATGATGGGAATAGAAGTAGCAGAAATGGTGAGAAGTAAGGAAGGGAGAGTGGAGAGAAAGGGAAAGGTAGATAGGGGAAATTAGGGTAAATTAGGGTAAATGAGAGGCGTAGAAAGAAGTGAACGTCAAGGAGGATTAGGAGATGGTTATTACGGAAAGGAAGTGTAAAATGAGGAGAGAGTTAGCGAGGATGAATGGGAAAAGTAGAATTAGGGAAAATAAGGGGTAGGGAAGATGAGAAAGTAGCGGAAATTTTGTGTAGGGCAAGAAAATTGGTGTGGGGATGGGAAGAATCGGAAAGGGAGTGCGGAATCGGAATTTTCAACTAAGAAAAATTGATTTCTAACCAGAAATAGAATAGTTAGATTTTTACTGAAAAACTAAGTCCAAACCAAAAAAGCCAATTTTTAGCAATATATTTGAATTTTAAAACAATGAGAAGAATTTTTAACTATAATGAAGAATCATTAACAAAAGAGCGAATATTCAAGAAAAAAGTTCAACATTAAAATTTATAAATAAAGAACAAGAAAGAATTACTAAATACGAAATAATAATTAATAACTTTAAAATATTTTTTCAAAGCTGATCCTTCGACCAGAAATATAAATTTTCTGCGAAAAAAGATGAATCAAGGAATCTTCTACCTATTACTTGAATTTTTAACTGAAAAATCTAAAATTGTTATCCAAAAATGTAATAGTTTAATTTTTAAAAAAAATTAATTTTCAGTTAAAAATAAATGAATTTTCCACATAGTTCAAAAAATAATTGAAATTTGAATCAAATACAATCATTTGTTAGTAAGCAAGATGAATTCCGAAACAAAAATATAATTTTATTGTAGAATTTGCAACTAAAAATAAATACTTTTAAAATTTTTTAAAAACTTTTTAAAATATTCGTTAATAATCTTTAATCTGTTTAGTTAATCTGCCGAGTAAGTTTATCTGTAACTTATGAAAATGTTCTAAAATAGGGAAAACTGTGTGAAGAATGTAATTAAAAGTATTGTCATACTATTATCAAGTACTTTAAACTCTTTAGTCATTTCTTGATGGATGATTTGATAAAGTTTCATAAAAAAATCAAAAGCAAAAAACAGGATATTTCGTAGATGAGATCCTGCGACTTGAATTGTAGAACAGGCCTGTTCAGTGAGGAGAAACTCCAGATGGGAGTTTTCCACCTCCAATCACCACTTCCACTTCTACTTCACGAGAGTTCCCACCAGTAGAGCTCTTGCAAGTGAGCAGAGAGAAGTGGTGGTGGTAATGCAACATCTGGACTTCCAGTGAATTTCTCCTCGCTGGACAGGCATGTAGTAGAATCTGTCTAATTTGATAATTGCACTTTTTTTATTCTAGCTTACGAGAGTGTTCGTCGAACGTGCACATCACAATTACAAATAAACTTGTTCATGGTGGACCACGTGTGCATGATGGAAAGTACCGGCACAGGCCACATGTGCTTCTGTGAGGAAGATATGTGCAATCGTGTGCCTCCATCCTTATCCTTAAATCCTGCCCTCCCACTTATCCTCTGGTCCCTCTTGATAATAATGTCCTCCCTAAACGGTCCCAGCTTGCTTAGTAGGTCGCTGTGATAATGGCATTTTACCTCTAATACTAACTCTCTTTTCGTAGAATCCTTTATAGATAAAATTGAATATATACAAGAACGCCTGTTTACTAGCGATTGATATAATAATTCGAAGAACTGTTGGCCCACGCAGTTACACATCAGTGTGTCAGTGTGTGGCAGCGTCAACAATGGGTTGCCAACCGTTTACAATAAACTGTTTACGTGTCCAGTTACTGATTTAATCACGAGGCCATTTCGAGGCATCCATCGAAATTGCTACTATATTGGCGTTCTTGTGTATAAGAGGCGAGCAATCGAGATGAATATTGCATGTGATAAACAATTCGAATAACGTTAAAAAACCAATAATACACTCAGAAAAATATTTCTCTCAAATTAAAATAACTGTTAAATTAAAGTTATTTAATTAAGCCAACAAAATTTTTGGTGTTTTCAAAGGATTTTTTTTTCTAAGTATGTGTAAAATATTCATTTGGAAGTCTTTCCGAGAAAAAAGTGGAAAATTATTTAAATTGACCATTAAAGCGTCTTCCTGATCTTCCAATTTTCTAGAACCGACTAAAAATCTTCTTTAATATGTATAATCTTGAATGAAGAACTATGCCTTGAAAATTGCAAAAATATATTCATAAACATGACTGACGGAACTTGTCAAAAAGGAAGCGGTGTCATCTCGAACTCACTCTTTGTGACTTTCTACAATTCTTGACTGAACAGTAATTTAAACAATTTTACATCATTTATGATATAATAAAAAACCTTTACTTTTTTCGATGAGGATCATTATGCAGCCTTTTCAAATTTAAATTCTATTATATTGACGCCTCGATTCAGTACTGCTCCATGTCGCGTTTGGGCGGTGTACACTTTATTGGTCGTCTAAACGCGACGTGTAGCAGTATGAAAAACAATTTTCAGACATATTTTCTTCAAGGTGTCGATACATTTATTTCTCTCTCTCTCTCTATAGATATATTAGCTTTCTTTCTCGTTTACACCTTTTCCTTATAAATTACTCACTGAATTGTAGCATACACTCTAACTCCAAAGATACGAGCTCCAAACATACTAGTGCTCCACAGATATAAGCATCCCCACTTCAAAGAAGCGAGCAGGTTTTTTTCCCCTCCACCCTGCCCTATTAGAGCGTGGAGCTCGCGCGGGTGCGCGCGGCCTTTAATTTAATGTGCGCGTGCGCGCGGTAGCCCCCTGGGCGTTTTCACGCATTGTTCCCGAAATCTAAACGTCGCAAGAGTGGGAGGCCTTTTGACGGCCCTACCTTTGGAGTTCCCGATTCAGGAACTACTCGTATCTTTAGAGTTTGAGTTTAATTTGTTAGACGGGCTTTAGGAGACGAGTTTCACGTGGCGTGTTGCAGCATGTCACATATAATAGTTGTTTTAGCGCAGGGCCTAAAATGTTTTAATTTTCGGACAACATACCTTTTGTATGTTACCCCCTTCCCTCTCCCAACCCCACTTAAAAAAAAAGAAACAACACAAATTTTTTAACTGTATAGGTAACAGGCTTCACAGGCTATAGTTTTTTTAAAACAGAGGAAGCAAGCCGATTTTTCATTAAAGTAGAGAATAATCTTTTTAATAGGTTTTAAGTCAAAATATTAAGAACAAAATAGATAAATTACAGTAGATAACAGTTATAATAAAACATTCGAATTATTAAAATTTTTCCTAACGAAGATGCATTTTTAAATATAAAGGGAAAACTGAATTTCCGAGATAAAAATATAATTTTAATAATAAATAATTGCATTTTCAACCACGGATATTCATTAATAATAGTAGTAATAATTAATGTTTAAACTACACAATATTTTTATTTTTGATTCAAAACAAGGTTAAATTAAATAAAAATAAGCGAATTTTTAACAAATTAGTACAATTTTTAACCAAACAGATACAGTTTTAACTATAAATACCACCGTAAAAGTTGAATTTCTTGTTAAAAAAAATTAATTTTTAACCAATAAAATTTTTAACAAAAAAGACACTTTTTCAAATAATATATAGAATCTTCAAACACGAGAATTAATGTTTCACAAAGGAGTTCCAATTTCTTTCAGGCAGTTAATTCGGTAACCACATATTTGAATTTTCAGCAGAAATAAATAAATTTTTAAAACAACCAGATGAATTTTCTACAAAAAATTGTAATTATGAACCAAAAAATACAAATCTTCATACTAGTTGAATTGTTTACACTAACATGCGAATTTTCAACTAATCAGTTTATTTTCCACCAAAGCTTATTTTTCAACCAAATATTTAAATTTTGACTCAATCCTATAAATTTTCAACAAAATAGAATATTTCTTAACAAAAATTTTATTTCTCAATCAAATAGATTAACTTTTAGTTTGAAAAATCTTTTTTAAACAAAAAAACGGATAATAAAATTAGTTTCTTTTTTAACCAAAGAAATCAATTTTCAACTAAGATAATGAACTTTTAAGTAAAAAAAGCATTTTTAACAAAGCAGTTTAACTTTCAAGCAAGTAGTTTAATTTTGAATCAAGTTAGGATTAATTAAAACATAATTTAGTATTTGATATTTTAAATAAAACAGATTTTAATTCTAAAGAAAAAAACAATTAAATTCCAATAAAAAAAACGAATTATCAATAAAATAATTGAATTTTTAGCTAAAAAGTATCAGTTTTCTGCCAAAGATGTAATATGTCTGTGAAGTCTGGGATAAACAATTAGAAATTTTTATTATTTACAGAAAATAGAACAAGAGTTTAATAAAAATTTAAGTTTACTTTTTACATTTAAAATATCGGTATAGAAAACTGCAAAATTGATTCATAAAATAAGTCAAATTTCTACGTAACATTTCAGGCCCTTGTTTTAGCGATAGTAAATGGCACTTTATATGCGTGATGCGTGTCTTCAACAAAAATAATGATCAGTTTATACGGTAGAATTATTGTAAGATTCCAGCAAAATTACATGTTGTTGTGATTTAATTTCTGTTTACGATTTATGATAAGCGATACATTTCTTTGCATCAAAGAATCTTTCCTCTGTATAGGCCTGTTGGCGACACGCTCACGAATTCTATGATGTAGATAGAACATTATTTTAGATGGAAATTAAATTTGTGTGTAGAATAAAAGTTTCTCTAAGCGATGGATTTGATAGAAGAACCCGAAATTTTATGCTCATTCTATAGATTGCAATGTTTTTATATTTTTCTCTTTCAGTTACTTATTATATGTACAATTTTTTTCGCTGAAACCTTCTGTGCACACCCAACTTTATTCGAGTTGTTACACACATAGTTTACGCGAGTGCCAAACTTTATTAAAATTTTTTTAAAAATAATAATGCAATTAAAATAATTTACACACATCGAAACAAACAAAACACCAAAGAAATTTTACGCCTCCATTCTATACCGCTCCATGTCGCGTTTAGGCGGAGTACAGCTCTAAGTCGCGTGCGACTGCTTTACAGCTCCAAGTCGAATAATCATAAAACCTGGAACCATAAAACAATCAAGTGTGACGAAGAGCTGCACACCGCCTAAATGCGAGGTAGAGCTGTATAGATCGAAGGGGTCAAATTTGATTGGTGTTCTGTTTGTTTTATTATCTCTTGTGCCTTTGGAATTCACTTTTAATATTTATTTATTGGTATAAATAACAAGTAACTATAGGCGGTGTACAGCTCCCATCATATTTGATTACTGTACAGCTCCAGGTTCTAAGATTATAGGACTTGGAGCTGTACACCGAGCAAACGCAACTTAGAGCTGTACACCGCCTAAATGCGATGGCGCTGTACCGCTCAACATGGCGTTGACTTGTAAGAATTGGGGGAGTGGGCGGGGGCTGAGCATTCACATTTTTTATACTTTGCAGTCGATTATAAAAAAAAATATTTCTAAGTGCACCATGGTGGGGACCTGGGTACCCGGATGTGCACAAAAGGGTTAATGTTTCTTCAATCATTTATGTTTCAACGTTTTCACTTTGATGTTTAATGCATGTTCAGGAAAATGTATGCATGATGATTTGTCCGTTTATTCTTGATAAATATTTAGATTTTTTTTTATACTGAAATTTTTGAAACTCTAATATTTCAAAAAATAGACTTCTGAAATTTTGTAAATAAACTGCACGATTGCATGAATATTTTCATTAGTACCTTCTGATAGAGAAGTTCCGATTAATGTTGCTCGTCTGAAGGCTGTAAAATTTTCACCCAAACAGGTTTTCCTATTCCTTTGTTGTTAATATTACAGAACTTTTATTTTTATTATTAATGAGTCTTATTTATCAGGCCTGGTCAAAATAGCTATTTTTTATACCAAGATGATACCGTAAAGAGGAAAATTAATTTTCAATCAAGAAAACTAATTTTCCATCAAAAAGAAAGAATTTTTAATTGAATTTAATTTTTAACCAAAAGGATGAATTTTATTATCAATCAAACTAATTTTTTAACAAAAAAGACTAATTTTCAATTAAAAAATTAAATGTTTTAACAAGGAAGAAAATCTTCAATCGAATTATTAAACTTTCTTTAAAAATAAATTAATTTTCAATGCCCTGATAAATTTTGGACAAAAGACTTAGAATTAAAAAAATATATTACCTAACAATTAGTAAAATTTTTAACGAAAAAATAAATAAATTTTTGGCTGAAAATAAAACATTTGAATTTTCAGTTAAGAAAATTTATTTTGAATAACAAAACGAATATTTATTAAATCTCTTTTTTTAACTAGTAAAATTCATTTTTAAGTAAAATGCCAATTTTTTAACTATGTGAATGAATTTTTTGCCAAAAACCATAATCTTTCACAAAAAGATGGATTTCCGCATAGTTGAATTTTCGTGTGAAAAAAAAATAATCTGTAACAAAAAACAACGAATTTTTACAAAATTAGTTAAATTCTTAAGTAATAACTAATAACTAATATATTAAAGCTCCAGGAAAATGTTTAAATTTTAACTAAAGCAAATTAATTTATTAAGTAAAATATAACAATTTAAATTTTCAGTTAAGAAAATTAATTTTTCAACAAAAAATACGAATTTTAAACAAATTACCAATTAACAATTAACATTTATCAATTAACAATCAATTTAATTTTTGATCTAAAATTTTCAATTGTGAACAAAATATTTAACTCTTTAACAAATAGCTGATTTTTTAATAAAAAAAAAATATTTGCAAAAAATATTTTCAAACAGATGTATAAATTTTACTTACTAAAAATGATACATTTTCCGCGAAAAGTAAAATATTTAAATTTTTAGTTAAAAAATTAATTTTTAGTTAAAAAAATTAATTTTTAATCAAAAACTAATTTTGAACCAAAAATTTATTTTTAACAAAAAATTAATTATTAACCAAAATAAATATTTAAAATAAATAAATAATAAAATAAAATAATAATTAGCTCAATTTTTAACAAAAAAAGACAATGTTACAGAAACAAAAAATTATCTTTTTTCTGCGATTTACCTTTTTTTGTATAAGCAAACATTTTGAAGAAAAACAAGAAATAAAATATAAAAAATGGGTCTCATTTCGAGTTTAATCTATTTCTTGAATTTCTTTTTCATTCTTTTTCAAAATGGTTAGAAAATAAAGTAAAAAAAAACAACAAAAATATATTTTCTGGTTTTACAATTTTTTATACAACTTTTTTCAATATCATTCGCAATCTAAATGAAAAATGAAAAAAAAACGATTTTTTGACATTTCGTAATGTTGCGCTTAGCACTAACCTTATAAAAAAAATTGACACAGTAAATTCTTTCTTACGTCCAAAAAGGAACTTCTCTGAAGGTGTTACCTCGAACTAAAAAATTTCAATTTTCGACCCGTCCTCTTGTTTATAGAAAATATTAAATTAACTAAGAATAAAAATATCGTTTTTTTTTATTAGAGAACAATTTTGAAAAAGTTTTAGAAGGTAGTGAAAAAATTACATTGTTGCGAGACGAGTAACTAAGTTCCACCCTCAACCCTTTTAAAATAAATTGAAATAAGCACAGCGTGGGCCTTCAGGTTGGCTCAATTCAGAAAATATTAAAAATGTAAAAGGTAAAGACAAACTGGACGCCCGCACTCCTCACAGAAAGGCTTTTCAATTAAAGTCTTTTGCCATGCAAATTTCGCGACTCGCACACTTACAATTAATAAGAGTCGCGAGATTTTTTTGGCAAGCCATGCGGCTGTGTCGTGTCGTTTTTCATTTAAGCACACACGGCTGTGAGGCCTTCAGTTTTTCGAATTTTAACTGGCAATTATTTACATTTTCCAACTTGATCGTCTAAATTCAATGTTAGATGAAAAGTTATTAACCTTGGTATTCAATTATGACGGCCCCATTGTATACCGCTCCACGTGGCGTTTAGGCGGTGTACTCTCGGTCGCATTTTATCCCTCTGCAGCTCTAGGTGCTTTGTTTATACACGGGACTTAAAGCTGTAGAGTGATTAAACGGGACGGGGAGCTGTACACCGCCTAAATACAACGTCATAGTACACTGCCTAAACGCGACGTGGAAAAACCTTTGGTGTAGTACATTATTTAGCGCTACTTTTAAATTACTTGAATTTATCTGAATTTACTTTAATTCATTTTTTGGAATTCTTTTAAGTTTTTTTTAAATCTCTTCATCTCTTCTGAACTCACATTCGTCGGATTCTTTCATAATTCACAGAATTTAGGAAATTCAGAGATTTTACAGAATTCACTGAATTCAGAGAATTTGTAGGATTTAGAGCATTAACTGATATCCGAGAATTCGTAAAATTTAAAGAATATAGATAATTGGGAGAATTAGCTAAATTAAAAGAATTAAGAGAATTAAAGATTTAAGAGAATTCATAGAGTCAAGAGAATTCACAGAATTCACCAAAATCCGAAAATTCAAAGCTTTTAAAGAATTCATAGAATTTATAGAATTCATAAGATTTAAATAATTCACTGATATTAGAGAACCGCAAAATTCAGAAAATTCCGAGAATTCGGAAAATTAAGAGAATTAATTGAATTAAGAGAATTCACAGTATGAAGAGAATTCACGCACTCAAGAGGATTCACAGAATTCAGAAAATTTCAAAATCTTACAGAATTTACAGAATGTAGAGCATTCACTGATATCAGAAAATCGCATAATTTAGAGAATTTACAGAACTCAAAAGATTTTGAAAATTAAGAGAATTAACATAACTAAAAGATTTCGCAGAGTTAAGAGAATTCATAGAATTAACAGAAATCGCAAACATAAGAGAAATAACTGAGAATTCAAACAATTAAGAGGAGTCACAGAATGAAAAAAATTCAAATATTTTACAGAATTCACAGAATTTGGAGAATTAACATAATTCAAAAAAGTCCAAGAAGTCAGAAAATGCAGACTTTACCAATTTTACAGCGTTTAAAAGGATTTACAGAATTTAGAGAATTCACAGAATTCAAAAATTCAGAAAATTTAGAATATTTAGAGAATATAAATAATTTAGGGAGAAATTCAAGTATTTAAATTATTTCAAGTAATTCCGAAAATTAAAAAATTTAGGGAGTTCTGATAGTTAAAAAATTCCGGGAATTTCAAAAATTCACTGAATTCAGAATGTTCAGCGCATTTATGTAAATTATGAAATTCAAATGTATGCATGATTTTAAAATATTCAGAATATTTAAGGAATTTAAATAATTCAAAAAAAAATTAAGAGAATTCAAAAATTCTAGAGAATTGAGAAATTTCACAGAATTCGGAAAATTGAAAAAAATTCATGAAATTGAGAGAATTCAGAGAATTTAGTGAATTTTTAAAAACAAAAATTTAAGTTAAAAAAAACAGTTAAACTTTCTACTAAAATATGTAGTTGAATCACTGATATCAGAGAACCGAATAATTTACAGAATTTAAAGAAAACAGAAAATTTTGAAATTTAAGAATTCACAGAGTTAAGAGAATTCACAGAATTAAGTGAAGTCCCAGAATTCAGGAAATTTAAATATTTTACAGAATTCAAAGAATTTAGAGATTTTAGAGTCTTCGATGATATCAGGAAATTCTAAAAATTGAGTGAATTCAGAGAAGGCAGATAATTCACATAATTAAGAGAATTAACAGAATTAAAAGAATTTACAGACTTAAAAGCATTCACAGAATTCAGAAATTCAGAAAATTTAGAATATTTAGAAAATATAAAGAATACAGAGAGAATTTCTAGTATTTAAATTATTTCAAGGAATTCAGAAATTTAAGAAATTTAGAGAATTCAGATAGTTAGAAAATTCCGGAAATTTCGAAAACTCACTGAATCCAGAATGTTCAGCGTATTATGGAAATTATTGTGAAAATTATTATTACTATTATTATTCTGAAAATATTATTGTGGAAATTATGAAATTTAAATATATAAAGGATTTTAAAATATTCAGAATATTTAAGTAATTGAAATGATTTAATAAAAAATTTAAGAGAATTCAACAATTCTAGAGAATTAAGAAATTTCAAAGAATTCATAAAATTAAAATTTTCAGAGCATTTAAAAAAATTTACGAAATTAGATTCTTTAAAGAATTCAGGGAATTCGAAAAAATTTAATTAGTTCCTGGACTTCAGGGAATCCTTTGAGTTCAGAGAATTCAGATATTTTGAAAGAATTTCTTAAGAAATTCAGAAAATTCGAAGAGTTCAAAGTATTCAATAAATTCGCGAAATTAGGAATATTAAAAGAATTGAGAAAAAACCGAAAAATTAAAGTTATTCCCAAAATTCAGGGAATCCGCAGAGTTCAGAGAATTCAGATATTTTGAGACAATATGGCGAATTCAAGAAATTTATGAAATTGAAAGAATTTAAGGAGTTAAGAAAATTAAAAAATTTTAGAATGTTAAATGACTTTACGAAACTAGGAATATTTATAGAATTCAGGGAATTTAAAGAATTTAGCGAATTCAAGAAATTTAGCGAATTCAAGGAATTTAGCGAATTCAAGGAATTCAGAGAATTCAAAGAATATAAAATATTTTTAACGTATATAAGAAATTTAGAGGGGTTCAATAAACATTTTTAACAATTCTCAAGAATGTACTAAATCAGAGATTATTAATTACTAAGTATCTTCTTTTAACATGGAGTTATCAAATAATGCTTTTGAGTGATGTAAGTGCCTTAGTCTCTTTTTATACGTTATACGATTAAGTAATTTTAACTTAACAAGCTGATCGGAGGCTGTGAAATTATAGATCCGATTCAGCGTAAATTTTGAAAAAAGATAATAATTTTTAAAATCATTTCTAAGCGAATTCGATTTCTGCCTTATTGTGCCAAAAAGTTACAAACATATAAGTATACTATTATTAGCTTAAGGTAGTTAAAAAGGATTTCAAGTTGACATTCGCATCGTCTAATATCGACGCCTCAATCCCATACCGCCCCACGTCGCGTTTAGGCGGTGTACAGTGTACACCGCCCAAAAGCGACGTAGCGTGGTACACTGCCTAAATACGACGTAAAGTTTTATGGAATGCAGGCATCGATATTTTCTTAATAATAATTAATTTTTTTAATTCCGACGATAGTTGTATTTAAATAATTGCTCATGGCCTCACAGCCGAAAAAATTTCATGTGTCATGTGAGGAATAAAAATGTTACGTTACCAGCCATCTCCTTCGATGTTGGCAACCCAGCAAAAAGCTTTTTATATTCGCAACAAATTGTATACGTGTCGGTCTTGTAATCATCACATAAGTCATTTTTCTTTAATTTTAAATCCTGAATGTATCTTAGTCTATGTTGCACTTATGTTAAGTGTTAAATGCTGGATAGGCATATAAACCGTAAATTTGAATCAGTCAAAATTGACTGATTCAAATTTAGAGTGTAACGTTTGCTGTCCGACAAAGAAACCTAGAAAGGGCAAATAATTTACACGGAAAATATTTTATTAAATTAAATTTTCATCGTTGAAGCAGATTTTGGTAATTAAAGTTAATTATGCGGAAGCAGATATATTGTTGGTATCACATGAAAAAGATATAAAACTCATATTGCTTTCAAATTAAATAAATAATTATTAAACCAACAGCAAATTTCTTCCGCACAAATGTTAAATATTATCATCATTGCGAAAAACTGCACGATGCCCGTTCATTTATTGATTATTGATGAATGATGGAAAATCCACCTTTTATCACGGAGCCTAATTAATTTTTAATTTATTACTTATTATACTGTTTCAAAATACACCAGACTTTCTTGTATTAATACACGTATTTGCTCGTTTTAATCAATTTTTTTAATTTACAGCGGCACATATAATTTATATACCTATGTATAATTTTTTATTCATAAATATAAAACGGGGATCGTGTCAGTTGATCCAAGGATGGTCTTCTGTAAATCTTAAAGTTTACATATAGGAACGTTTATTCGACTTTGTTAAAATAAATTAATTTATATTGTACATAATCGTATCGGACTTCTCCAAAAATTATGTGTAGATATGTGCGAGAATATTATGTATGAGCTGTTAACGATATTATAGAAAATTTATATGTAATTTAAGAATGCTCACGGCTCGATTGACTCGAGTCATTCAACCTTCATCAATACATCTTAGGAGCAAAAATGGAATCATTGTTCTCGAATAAGTCCTGGATGTAGACTAAATAGACTAGAACTTTAAAAAATCTCTAAAACTATTTTTTAGGAAAGACTCGACTTTTAAAGCTCAGATCTTTCAAAGTTCCGATTAAATATTTTATAATCCTTCACGCGTTTTTAGTGACTTCTTAACGACTGCAGCTAACGGAAATCAATTTAGAGGCCAGCGTGATATTCTTAATTTAAGTTTGTTATAGAGTTATAAAAAACATAAGGTGTAAGGTGATTGGATATTAGAACCTAGGAGATCAACTTAGCCATACAGGGCGAAATATCACTAGATTTAAATACGCAGGAACATTAGAATTGCCTTTGTTATTTGAGCAAGTTGGAAAGCGAAATAAAGCTGAGAACTTTCATGTCATATCATTGTCCTAAATATATTTATATCTCAAGCCTATTTGTTCTTGATTTATCACCTTTTTTCATCCACCTCCCCAGATACAACCTTTTACCATTCTCTTTCCTCAAATACCACATTTTTCATTTCTACTTCCTTTTATACCATCTTTTTCCTTCTACTATATCAGACACCACCTTTTCCTTTCTCGTCTTCAGATATGTTCTTGCCTTATCCTAGCCAGATAACACCTTTTCCCTCCCCAGATACAACCTTTTACTATTCCCTTTCCTCAAATACCACCTTTTTTCTTTCTACTGCCTTTGATACCTTCTTTTTCCTTCTGCTTTATCAGACACCACCTTTTCCTTTCTCCTCCCCCGATATGTTCTTGCCTTATCCTAGCCAGATAACATCTTTTCCCTCCCCAGATACAACCTTTCACTATTCCCTTTCCTCAAATACCACATTTTTCTTTTCTACTGTCTTTCATACCTTCTTTTTCGTTCTACTATATCAGACTCCACCTTTTCCTTTCTCCTCCCCATTTATGTCCTTGCCTTATCCTTGCCAGATAACACCTTTTCTCTCCCACTTCAAAAATAATACGCTTTTTCTTCTCCCTTATCAGATACAACCTTTTTCTCACTAAGAAATCATCCTTTTCCATGACTTTTTCAGGTACCACCTTCTTCCCTGTTCCACACTAGATACCATCTTTTCCTCTCCCTACTCGGATATTACCTTTCTTCTTCCCTTACCATCACATTGCTCTTTCCATGATTTTCGGGCTTTCTTTCCAGATAGCGCATTTCTTCTTCTCCCTTTCCAGATACATCCTTTTTCCTGTGATTCCAATTAAGATACGTTCTTTCTCCTTCAACGTATCTCCAGATATCATCATCTTTCCTCCAAATCTTTATATATCAACTCTTTTGTTTTCCCTTTCCTTAAATACCATCTTGTTCCTACACCCTTCCCAGACACAAGCTTTTTCCTTTCCCCTCCCTCTTTCACACATATTACCTTTTGCCCTCCTCTTTCTCAGATTCCACCATTTTCCTCCATTTTGTCAGATACCGCTCTTTCCTTTCTCGTTCCCAGATGTTACGCTTTTCATGGAAAGGGAATTAAAATACTGCGTTTTTAATTCTAACTTTTCTCCAGATGCATCATTTTTCGTTCCTCTTTCCAGATATAGTCTTTTTCCTGTGACGGGAATGTAAATGACCCTCTCCGGATACCAGCCTCCCTCCCCATACCTCAGATATCATCTTTTTCATTCCACGTTCCCTAGGTAGCATCTTGTTCCTTCTACTATATCAGATACCACATTTTCCTTTCCCCTCCTCAGACATGTTCTTGCCTCCTCCTGGTCAGATGTCAACTTTTCCCTTCCACTTCCAAAATAATACCTTTTTACTGCTCCCTTCCCAGATACAACCTTTTCCTACAAAAAATGTCCTGATATCACCTCCTTTCTTCGTTCTTCCTTAGATGATAACTTTTTTCTTCCCCCTCACTAAGAAATCATTTTTTTTAACGACTTTTTTAGGTACCACCTTCTTCCTCGTTTCACTATAGATACCATCTTTTGTTCTCCCTCGCCGGATATTACCTTTCTTCTTCCCTTAACATTATCTTTTCCTTTGCGCTGCCCAATACACAAACTTTTTTCTTCCTTTTATGTTTGGACGTTTATCAAATACCACCTTTTTCCTGGCCTCCATGCAGGTGCCACTTTTTTCGCGCACTTTTTCCAGATACCGCATTTTTTGTTCTCCCTTTCCTGATACATTCTTTTTCCTGTGTTTCGAATTCAGGTACGTTCTTTCTTCTTTAACCTTTCTCCAGATATCACCTTCTTTCCTCCCGTTCTTTATATATCACCTCTTTTGTTTCCCCTTTCCTAAAATACCACCTTGCTCCTTCATCCTTCCCAGACACAAAATTTTTCCTTTCCCCTCCCTCTTTCTTAAATATCACATTTTTCCCTCCTCTTTCTCAGAATCCACCATTTTCCTCCATTTTATCAGATACCACTCTTTCATTTCTCGTTCCCAGATGTTACCCTTTTCCTGGAAAAGGAAATAAAATACTGCGTTTTTAATTCTAACTTCTCTCCACGTACATCACTTTTCGTTCCTCTTTCCAGATACGGCCTTTTTCTGTGACGTGAATTTAAATGACCAGCCTTCCTCCCTATACCTCAAATATCATCTTTTTCATTCCACGTTCCCTTGATAGCATCTTTTTCCTTTTACTATATCAGATACCACATTTTCCTTTCTCCTCCCCAGACATGTTCTTGTCTCCTCCTAGCCAGACGTCACCTTTTCCCTCCCATTTTTAAATAATACCTTTCTTCTTCTCCCTTCCCAGATACAAGCTTTTCCTACAAAAACTGTTCTTTTTTTTTTCTTCGTTCTTCCTCGGATTTTTTCTTCCCCTTCACTAAGAAATCATCTTTTTTCACGACTTTTTCAGGTACCATATACTAGATACCATCTTCTCTTTCCCCCTCGCCAGATATTACCTTTCTTCTTCCCTCAACATCACCTTTTTCTTTCCGCTGCCCAAGACACAAACTTTTTTCTTCCTTTTTTGATTAGACGTTCCTCAAATACCACATTTTTCCTTGCCCTATCTAGACGACACTTTTTTCGTTCACTCTTTCCAGATACCGCATTTTTTCTTCTTCCTTTCCTGATACAGCCTTTTTCTGTCTTTCGAATTCAGATACGCTCTTTCTTCTTCAACGTCTCTTTCTTCCCATTTTTCTTCTTTCCTCCCATTCTTTATGTGTCACCTCTTTTGTTTTCCCTTTCCTCAAATACCACCTTATTCCTACGCCCTTCCTGGGAAAGGAATTAAAACACTGCGTTTTTAATTCTAACTTTCCCGAGAGTATCGTGTTTTTCATTCCACGTTCCCTAGATACCATCTTTTTCCTTCCTCCTGTCGTCACATCACCGTCTTCCTTCTCCTTCTCCAGCTACAGTCTTTTTTCTTCCCTCTTCCCAGATACAAATTTCTCTCCCTTTCTCAGACACTACCTCTCAGTTCACTCTTCCCAGTTAATACGTTTGTCCCTCCCCTTCCTCAGATATCACTTTTTCATTTTATCTCCCGAGATAGAATCTTTTATCTTCTGCCACGTCAGATACCACTTTTTCCCTTGTATCTCCCACGCATCATCTTTTTTTTTGAACCGTGCAAATGCATATGATATTTTACGAGAGGTTATGGTATCTTGTAATTTTGCAAGGCAATTTACTCCTCTTAAATTTTAAAGATTTGTAATTAAAAAGGGTCCAATAATTAATATTATTAAATAAAAATGCTCAAACTGTCATAGTTAGAAAATAAAAAATTCAACTTTTTAATCCAAAATATTTCAATTTGGAGAGTTTGCGAATCTAAATCTTCAAACTTTAATACTTGAAAAACTTAAAAGTCGCCCAGTTTTTAATAAAAACTAAGAAAGTCTTCAATCATAAAGCTTTCCAAATAAAAATGATTAAATTTTGATACGTTTAACAATACCATCTTTTTCTTTCTCCTCCCCAGGCATGTACTTGCGTCCCTCTTGCTAGATACGATAAAAAATAAAAATTCAAGTTTTCAATAAGTTTTCTTACATATTTCAAATATATTTATTTTCCTTCTGAAATTAAAAGAGCTCTAAAAATTCTGTCTAATTGCATAATGAATGATTGTTAAATAAGTTTACATATTTTAAAAAAATGTTTAAGATATACTTTTAAATTTTTTTCTGAAGGATAAGACATTCTGATTTAGCCAGAACACGGTACGGAAATGTATTACATTGCACATTAATCCATTTTGACTAATGTAGAAAAAACTTGTATTTTTTTTAACAAAAAATAAAAAAATAAACATTTTGTTTTTATAAAAGTGTCGGTTTTCAAAAAATACTTATATTTAATCCAAAATAGCTGCACTAAATTGCATAAATATTCAGAAAAGTTGTCTAATATCTTAGTGATTGTTTAAAAATGTACATAATTTGTTATAAAATAATATTTTAAACATAAACACGCGGCATGTATTTGTGATTAAACAAATCAATTTTTTTCTACTTAATTGAAAATATATTATACCAAGATGTATCAGTATCTCGTCACTTATTAGTGATTAAACTGTTAACGGATATAGCCCTACAACCTTAAGTCAATTAAAATTCCTCAAAACTGCTTATCATTAGAGAAAATGAATGCGGGTTGAGCATTTTCCCTTGCAAAACGCTTGGAGACTTTGACTAGAATGGTTTGCTGATCTCTAGTCCTAATACTAGCGGAAGGCGTTTCCACAAAATTTTTTAAAATGTTAATAAATTTGTTACGCGTCAAGTGACGTGTTTCAATTTGGCCGAAGTGGTATTTAGAGATTGGCGTTTAAAAACAATTTTGTTTTTTGTTTGTTCCTGGTGGCTTTTTTATTTCCTTCCCTTCCTATCAAAGACATTTGTTTTTCTTTCCTTCCCCCTTCCCTCTCCTTCCGTTTTCCTCCCTTCCCTTCCCTTCCTTTCCCTTCCCTTCCTTCCTATTCTTTCCTTTCCTTTACCTTTATTTTCTTTCCCTTCCTTTCCTTTTCTTTCTGTCCTCCCCCTTAATTCCTTCTCTTCCCTTCCCTTTCCTTACCTATTCTTCCCATCCCATTAAGGGTCCTCACTTTAATAATAATAATGAGTCATTTTTTAGAAATTGGTGCATTCTTTAAAAATTATATATATTATATACCTAAAGATTTTAACTAGGTCCTGGCGATTAGAGATGTCATTGTATATTCCTAAAAAAATTTTTTTGGTAGCTGGTTGCGCAATGCCATATCTTTCTTGTATGACCTTTCTTCGTTGCTATTCTTTTCTATCTTTCCGCTATCCTGAATCAGTGTTAGGCGGCTCCGAGGAAGTAGATGCCCTCATAAAATGAAATAGGTTTGCATCAGGGACTTTCTATTTTTGTGTCGCTTGTTTTTAGCGCTTTTCCTTTATTGCCAATTTAGGTGTTAGCTAAATGTCACTTCCTTATTACCCACTAAGAGTTTATTTTTTCTGACAGTTACATCGAAATTCCAAATTTATTACAATCCGATATTTTGGAAAAGACGATTTTCACCCAACGTACACCATCAAAAATTTCACAATAACAGGTCGTTTCCCTTTAAGTTGCCTCATCCTGTATGTGTCATCGACAGACAATTCGGGTATTTGTGCGCCGACCTTTTGGAAAGTTAATGTTATTCTATCGAGCAAATTATTATTGTGCTCTAAGTCATCTTTCAATCCAAATATGAGAATTTTCTTTTTCCCAGATTTTCGATCGGCACATTCACGATCTTCTTCTATACGCTTAACTTTTTCGGGAAGCTGCTCTAGTCTTGACTTCACCTTTTTTGATGCAGTGGTGGGTTCCTGAAAATTCTTTCTTAAGTCTTTGTGAGATTGTGTCAGCAACTCGTTACATTTGAGCAAGGTGTTTAACGATTCCTGTAGTTGCTTTTCAATTTTTTTTTGCTGCAGGGTTCTGCAGACTGTGGACAGATTCCAATAACCCCATAGAAATTATTTTAAGTCTCCCCTCAATAAATTAATCACAGAATTTTCCAAATTACAATACATTAAACAAACACTTTCGATTCGATTATACGCTCCTCAAATACTTCTCCTCACAACCACGCACCAAGCCCGAATCTACTCAATGAAAATGATATGCGAGATAAATGCACAGCAGGTATTGTCTTAGGGTTACGACCTGATGTGTGAAAATGTAACTCGTATTATGGGTTTCCTACCACAAAACTTAATATCAGATGATTATTATTTTCTAATAACCATCCAAGTCTGGCTCGCGGTTTATCTGAGAAATCGTTTGTTTATTGTGATATTTGTGAAACTTATAATACATCTGATTAACAAACACCGCTTTTACGTATTATTTCTGTCGTCACCTAAAACACCATTTCTGTATCCACAACAGTTATTTTGTTTTCCTCTTCGAATTCCATTTCTCCTATTCATATTCTATTTTATACGATGAAAATAGACACAGGAGTTATTGCGCAGATTATTACACACCACAAGTCGGTGGAGGAAAATTATCAAACGTTTATGGAAGCAGATACTTTCACGGTGGCCTTTTTTGACTTGCATTGCCGATATTAGCACGAGGTGTGTTTACATTTGGAGAGAAGGAACTCCGTACAGTTAACGTTTTAAATGAAGTCGAGAGGAAAAGAAGTTCGTAGCAAAAAAAGTTGAACATCAGTTTTTTGGAGTTCGCGGTCTTGAAAGTGTCACGTAGTTAAGAAAATGGATTTACAACAGTAAAAATGTTCGCCTTCCAAAAATTTTGTGAAAGTTGATGTTTTTTGTAAGCTTTTATTTTTTATTTTAACTGAATTGTTTCATAACAGAAAAAGTTTACAAGTACACTTACCAGTCTAAAAGTAATTCGGTGGTCTTTTCTTTACTTTAAATGCGTATTTCTAAACCAGGGGCAAGCAAAAAAACTAAGCGCAGAGATCTAAATCTGACAGACGAGGACAATAAACAATATTAATAACTGCGTGAAGAATTATTGTTCAGACAAAAATACTTTAAAATTCTTTTTTATGGATTTAAGGATGCCGACGGGAACTTCGTCGATTTCTGTTTTCGTCATTACTTTAACCTCACCGCTGTTCATGTTTATTTTTACCCTTGTAGACATAAATGCATCGTCCTTAAATATTCCGCGAAGAATCTGATGTCTGGTTGGTAATTTTTCCAGTATTGCCCATACGTCACCATTGGGCGTTGATAACAGAATTTGTTCTCCGGTTGGCAAGGGTATTATATTATGTTTATGATGTTGGTTTCTTAATCCTATGGGCTTGTCTTGAGGTAAAACGTCCCTTCGAAGTTCAAATAACCTGCTTGGATTAATCAGTGGAATAAGTCGAATAAGTGCAAGTTTATTAAATTGGTATCCAAGTACGCGGGGAAATGTTTGTGTGAGAGGACGATCGCTGAATAAGGCAGAAAAATGACTTCTGGTGGAAGGAGACCTGGACCTGGACCTAGACCCATTAGGAGTCTCGTTAGGTGGTGAAGACTCGTTAAAAAAATGCGCTATGGTAGTAGAAGAAGAAGGTTCAGAACGAGGAACATCAGGAACAGCATCGCCGTGAGACAAACTCTGGGACTTTGAACCCAATCCTGCAACACGACATAAAGGCTTAGATACTTAAAGTATAATGTCTTAAGGTCTAATGGCCTGAGGCATCTTTAATCTTTTCAAACAAATTTTCATTTTAAAATTATTTTTTTCTTATAAAAAATTAAATTGCACATATTTTTCGTGGACATTGAAAGAATTAGGTTTAAATATTTTGTATTGTTCTGCAGATGCTATTAGGTGGATTAGTGGATGTATGGAAGCTTCTAATGTGTCCCCTAAGGGTTTACATTTTTCTTTCACCTTCTTCCCTATCCTTTACACACCTATCACACACTTACTTGGTGGTGGGAGAACCTTTTTTCTCTAGAGTTACCAGTCCCACGACTATCCGGAGATGAACAACTCCCTTGCTAGGCTAGTGTTCACCGCGTGGGCCACCGAGGCTCTTCCAGAGTGCGAGGCGGGATTCGAACCATATTGCCCTCAAATTTTTTTTAACCACAAAAAAATAAATTCAATTTTTTTATTATGTTTCGAGGTTGTGTAAACTCCGTAGTTGAATTTAAAGGCGGTTAACGCGAGTTAAACGGCCGTTAGCAAGTGGTGAAGCGCGTAACTAGCATTAAAAGAGGATTAACTTTTCAACCGAGATTGGTGAAATCGGCTTTGAGAGTTGTAAATGCAGTTCTAATCAAGGAACCTGATTCTACACGAAAGATGAAATTTTTTTGTAACTTTCTAAAATTAAGTCACTTCTTTAAATGAACGAAACGAGTTACTTTATTTGCTCTGTAACGCATCTGTAACAAGTAACTAAACAAAAAGTTACTTACCACACACAGCTTCTTGGCTAGATTGGTTAAGAGAAGATTGGATCGGAGGGGTTTGCGTAGGCCGGCGAATGGGCAATTTCTGCCGCTTAGGATCTACAGGAGTTGCGTAGTCACTCTGCGAACTTAATTCTATAAGAACGAACAAAAAAAAGAACTTTTCATTTTGAATAACAAAACTTAGAAAAACTTGCCACACAAGTTTTTCTAAGTTTTATTCAATAAAGCCTATTTATTGTGGCGTTGTAGATTTTTCAATAGGCGAAAGTCAAGAGTAAACATAAAATAAATTGGATTTCTGGCACTTCAGAGATCGCACGATTCACGGAATCCAGATCGATTCGTTAATTCTTTCGGAAGTGTTCGAGTAAACGAGTGCAAAAGTAATCTCCAACAATGAATAATTTGAGTAATCCTCTTAGTTGAAAATTGATATGCTTTCGAGAAAACTCATCAATTTTGCTTGAAAATTAAAAAATTTGTTAAAAAAATTTAACTCTTATTAAAAATTAAATTCTTTAACTGAACAATTTGACCATTTGATTTTTGAATTCAAAAAATCTTCTTTGTTGAAAAATTCAACTATTTGGTTTTAAATTCAACTGTTATTATCAGAACATAATCTATTTGGTTGATAATTCAACTATTTTGTTAAAAATTCGTCCTCTGGTTAAAAATGAATTATGTGTGGTGGAAAACTCAAATATCTGCATTGAAAATAAACTTGTTTCTTGAAGATTTATCTTCTTGGATTAAAATTCCAACTGTTCTTGGTTGATTTTTCATCCTTTTTATTTACAAATGTCGACCATTTTATTGAAAATGGACTTTTATAGATTGAAAATTCAACTATTTTGATAATGACTCCTACTTATTCATATCGTATTTGCTTTTTCTTCTTGAAAATAAAATTTCTTTGATCGAAAGTTCAACTATTTGGATCTTAATACAACTGTTTGGTGAATAATTAATTAATTAATTAAATAATAATTTGTTGACATTGATAATTCATTGTTCTCGTGTTTGAAAATTTCTTTATTTTGTTGTAAATTCTTTTTTGCACAAATATTTTGCAAAAATAGTCAAAAATTAAAATTTTGAAAGCTTATATAAATAGGGAAATGGAATCCTAATAAAAATTCAGTGACCATTTTACGTTCCCTAAAACTTGAAACAATGTACCTAAAATTATAGATATATTTTATTATTGTATTTACCAATAGAATTGAGGATGATGGCTAATGATAAAACCAGAGTATAGAGAATCCTCATATTTTCTAATTAGAATAAAGACTTATTAATGTATTAATTATTAATTTCGTCAACAAGGATAAGAGGCGGTAACCTTGTTCTTATGAGATATTGATATATGATAAGAGAAAGCTTCCATGATAAAATTTTCGCTACAAATTCGTTTAGAACTGATGTCACTATTTATATAGTCTTTTACGTTTTAGGAACATCTGGTCTTTACATAGCTAATAGATATTGTAATGCCTCCAGTACAGTCTTTGCACACCCAACAAAAGTAGAACACGCTTCGATTTGCAGGCAAGATATCTTTGGCCTTGATTTCTGGGTTAGCGAGGAGACATAATAGTTTTTCTCGCGTGCGTACAATTTCTGTTTTCGGCAAATTATTTTCTTACCTAAACTTACACCAAAAGATGTTATCGACGGAACGCAACCCCTGATTTTTATCACTTTCTCACGGTCAAGCTTAATATCCTCCACCAAATCATATTGAAAAATGTATTCGAGCTTTGAAAGTATAGCTAACCACTTGCCTCACAGCTTTTTATATCTTATGAGAAACATATGTTCATTATAAAACGTGGCGTTATTCATCTAAAACCTTTTGACCCTGCATATGAATTTGGGCTGTTTCCGCTAATACAAATAATTCAGATAGTGAACTGCACGCAATTAAAAATACTTCATATAGTCAGTAGGAGTGGGGTTGATAACTCTCATTAACATAATATTTGTACCCGTCAGAAATAGATCTATCACTGCTTTCTTGTAATTTTTATCATCATTTTAGTGTTTCAAAATGAATTGATAGTCAAAATATTTGGAATTATAGGCTATACAAATAATTTGTATAATTTTATAATCGATAAACTCCTTTATTTTCAACAGAACTAGAACTGGTAGGTTACTTGTAGCAATCGTGATTACATTCAGGCTCGTAGCAACATATTCTAAAAAAAGACAAACAAATCAAACCAAGGTTTGTTTATTGATAGTAATACATGCACTTTTTTAAATATTTCTTTACTTAATCAGATATATAGCTACGTCAGTTATAGTAAAAAAATGATTGCTATTAGGCGCGTCTAGTCCACCATTTACATTCGCAACCTCGCATCTTCATCTCATGTATTCTTTAAACTCTTCGCTCTTTTTAATATCAAACATTAGACTATTAGTTTTACATATCTAGTTCAGGAGGTCATAACTCGTGAGGAGGCTTGTCCTTCAAATAGAGAAATAGAGAAAGGTGATCAGAAAAAGTAGCTAAAGACAAAACCTTAAAATCGTTGACAATCAATAAACTACCTATTGTCGACCATATCAAATCAATTAGACTCCCGCCTTGTCTTATGAATGTAAATTGCGCAGGAGAGTCGGAAGAGATTGTACTGTTCAATACGAATAACCCATTTGTTTCCATAAAATTTACAAGTTTTTTGTTTCTTGAGTTTGACAATAAATCCAGTAACGATCCGTCCCTAAGGAATGTACATTCATTAATAAAAACTCAGCCACAGCTTTGCAGTTCAATGGATATAAATTCATTTTCACACATCACTTCATTTGCGAAATACTGCCTTTTATTTAGAGCGATTGGGATACCTGTTTTTACTCTACCTCTTACTGCGTCCCTTTGTGCCTTGACGTGGAAAAGCTGCATAACTTTTTTTGAGACTATGAGTAAGAGCCTAGATCTTCCACGCAAGTTTCATACACACACAAAATGTCCATTGGTCTGAAGATTTTATCTAAGTCCTGGAGATTAGAGATGCCATTGTATATTTCAAAAAAATATTTTCGGGCCTTCCTAATTTCTGGCAGTTGAAGTCCAAAGCCTTTGACTGATAGCTGGTTACGCAAATTCAGATCTTTCTTGTAATACCGCTCTTCGTTGCTATTCTTTTCCATCTTTCTGCTATGCTGGGTCAGTGCTAGGAGGCTCCGAGGAAGTAGATGTTCACATAAAATAAAAAATAGTTTTGCATCAGGGACTTCGATTTCTGTGTCGCATGTTTTTTGCGCTTTTCCTTCATTCCCGATTTAGGTGTTAGCTAATTGTCTGCTCGTATTGCCCCTTCTCCGTCATGTGAGTCACCTTCCAGCTTACGCTTCCCTTTCAACTGAATCAAATCATTCACCTGTTCGGCTATCACTTCCTTATCACTCACTAAGAGTTTATTTCTTCTGACAGTTTGAGGGATTCCCGCTTTCCTCAGCTTCTGCGCCGACTCAAGTAATGATTTTCTCTGTTCCCTTACCTGCGCACAATGTCAGGTCATTTCCCTTTAAGTTGCTCGAGCCCGTATGTTTCATCTAGTAACATCCAGTTGATGTTATTGTATCAAGCAAATTATCACTGTGCTCTACGTCGTCTTTTAATCCAAATATAAAAATGTTCTTTTCCCCAGATTTTAGATCGGCACATTCACGATTCCCTTATGTACAGTTAAATTTTTTGGAAAGCTGCTCTAGTCTTGACTCCACCTTTTTTGATACAGTGGTGGGTTCCTGCACTTTCTTTCTCAAGACTCAAGACAGAATTTTCCAAATTACATTATATTAGACAAACGCTCGTAAATTCATTATACGTATAGTCTTGAGGTTTCGATCTAATGTGTGAAAATGTAACTCGTATACTGGGTTTTCTACCAAAAAAATTAGTATCAGCTGATTATATTTAATTTAATAACCATCCAAGTCTGGGCCGTGGTTTATCTGAGATATCGTTTGTTGATTGTAATATTTGTGAACCTTATAATATAGGTTATGTACGAACACCGCTTTTATGCATTATTTCTGTCGACACCTAAAACAACTCATTTGTATCCACACCAGTTACTCAGTTTTCCTCTTCGAATTTTCTTACTCCTATTTATATTCTATTTTAAATGAGGATTCTATTTTATGGAAGAGGATTATCAACAGTATATGGAAGCAGATGCTTTTGCGGTCGCTTATTATTGAATCTAGTCCAAAATTAAAAAAAAAACCTTAGATAAAATTGATAATATTATGAATGGATCAGGTGATACCTTTGTAGTTAAAAAAGTTTAACCTCAGTCTTTTGGAATTTGTAGTCTTAAAATTCTCATGTAGTTAAGAAAATGGTTTTACAGCAGTTAAAAAAAATTTATTTTTTAATTAAATGCAATGCTTTTTATTAAAAACAATATTGACAGTAGTATTATTTTAACTCTTACAGTGATTAAGAAATACATTTTAACTGAATTGTTTCATAATACAAAAAGTTTACACGTAACCTTACCAGTCAAAAAGTGATACGGTGGCCTTCTCTTTATTTTAAATGTGTATTTATAAACTTGGGGTAAGCAAAAAGACCAAGCGCAGAGAGCTAAACCTAACTGACCAGGACGATAAACAAAATTATTAAATGTGTAAAGGATTATGGTTCAGCTAAAAATGATCTAAAATACTTTTTTATTGACTTAATGATGCCGACGGGAACTTCCTCGACTTCTGTTTTGGTCATTTCTTTAACCTCACCGCTGTCCATGTTTATTTTTACCCTTGTGGACATTAATGCATCGTCCTTAAATATTCCGCGAAGAATCTGATGTCTGGTTGGTAATTTTTCCAATATTGCCCAAACGTAACCATCAGGCGTTGATAACACAATTTGTTCTCCGGTTGGCAAGGGTATTATATTATACTTATGACGTTGGTTTCTTAATCCTATGGATTTATCTGGAAGAAAAACGTGTCTTCGAAGTTCGAATAACATGTTTGGATTAACCACGGAAGTAAGCCGAATAAGTTCAAGTTTATTAAATTGGTATCCAAGTACGCGAGGAAAAGTTTGCATGAGAGGACGATTGCTGAATAAGGCAGAAACATGACTTCTGGGAGAAGGAGACCTGGACCTGGACCTAGATCCAGGTGGTGAAGACCCGGTAAAAAAATGCGCTAGGGCAGTAGAAGAAGAAGGTTCAGAACAAGGAACATCAGGAACAGCGTCGCCGTGAGACAAATTCTGCGACTGTGAACCTAATCCTGCAACAAAACATAGATGCTTAGATTATTAAAGTATATAATCATATTTGAGTACACGTATCATAGGTCGTAAATATCATAGGTCGGACATTGATGTAGAATAAAATTCCTCTAAAGAATAACTTAAAAATTTGATTTTTATGGGAGTTATGGACAAGGAGAGTAAAATAAAGAAGTCATTTCTCTCAAAAACTGCTCAAAAATATATAATTATGTATATAATTATGAATATTAATAAAATGTTTCAAAGAATTATTTATGTGAACTGAATTTGATAAATGACACGGTCTTCCCTGAAAAGTTGAACATAAGTTTAATACTTTGGATGAACCACGCCTTTTTATTTATGTTTTAAGAAGAAATTTCAAAAATTGAAATAAACACCAAAAATCATAATTAGTGCCACAAACCAAAAAAAGCAACTATGCACTAGCGTAATTTTTTTTAAAACCCTATAAAGCAGACTCTTCGTGGTGATATTACAACATTAATTATTTGTATATATTCTATAGCTCATTGTGTGAAGAAATGTTGCCTTTTAACAGGATTCAACTAATATTCACGATTATATATGAAAGTTACAAAAAGATCTTTTTTTCTTACCGGAAGTGCGTGTTAAACTTTATGCAGCTTGCGGAACCTTTATAGATCATTTTTTTCAACGAAAAAATGCACTTAATTTTTTTTGGATTCCAAAAAATTTTGGGTCCATTTGTATGGCGATTCCAGAAAAAAAGTTTTAAATGCATTTTTGGATCACCGTTCTTGCACTACTTTCTTACCTCTTATCAGTGTAGATCGCAACATTGATAAGACAAGCTTTTCTCAAATTATTGCTATTGATATAAGTATTAGGCGACAATTATTTTTAAATTCGTATACACTACTGCAAGTTTCTCAGAAGTCAAATGAATCAGTTTAAGCTCATACAAATTTTTAATAGAAGTGCTTATGTCGCAAAAACCAGGGATTAAAGATGATCTATAATTAGATTTTTGGGATTTTCAACATTTTGTTGAAAACCACTAAAGGTTAAATTTTTAAAAGATTTTTGGGCCCTGTACGTTAAGAAGTGCAAACGTTTTTTACTGATGAAAAGGAAATTATGGATAAGATTCGAATTCTATTGAACAAACGTATACGTGCACATTTTGAATGGTGCCATATTTGTATCTTTAAAACCTGATGGCATTGTAAACACGGATGTTTACAATTCAGCACGTGTAAAATGGCTCTGTGCAAAATTACAACGTAAAACGTCCGATTTATAGATTTACAGATATACTATATATTATTATATTCACCAATTGAATTGAGGATCACAGCCAAGGATATGGTCAGAGTGCAGACAATCTTCATTTTTTTCAATTAGAGGAACGACTGAATAATTTTTATAATATGTTCGTTATCTCTTATATTACAAGCGTCAGCCTGGCCTTCGTGAGATATTTACATTTGATAAGAATCAGTTTCAATTAAACAAAGGTTACGATACATTATCTTATGCATGCAAGAAATTCTTCTAAAGTGAATAACATGTTAAGTCAGCGCTCTCGATGATGTAGAATCTTCTATTATTTTTCTCGCATTACGATTCTGGTGACAGAAGAAACATTTTTAACCCTTATTTTCAAAGGCTCCTCTGAAGATAAATTCAAGGGCAGGCAGTCAAGACGCGCTTTGCAGATGATTTTGTAAAGTGCATAATCTCACTTGCTTTTACATAGAAGGGTGTTTATTTTTCACCTTTGAAGGTCAGTATTAGAACATTTCGTAAGAACTCTTGAGAATCAAACTGAGTCTTGTAGTAAAGACATTAGTTAGACTTTACCTAACTAGTAATGAAGATTTAAAAAATTATTAACTGCTATTTGCATCAAATGGTGCGACTTGGCTGAAAACTTTTCCGTGATCTTAAAAAGTAGTTTTATTTGATCTCAATGTAAAATAGTTTTGGAAAATGCTATTGCATTCAAGCGCTCGAATATTCTAGGTCAAATTTTTCCTATAAACATTATCGTTAATCCATTCAGTGTGGAGAGTGATGCATCTATACTACTAATAATTTTTTAGGGTGGGGTTTGGGGGATAAGAGGAGGTTATTTCCTGTCTTTCTTTTACATATGGAGCATCGATTACTGCCATTTTTTGATAAAACCACCGACAAAATTTTCTGAACGTTATGTTTGCTAATAATTGAGTCGAGTGCATTTAAAAAATGTATTAACTGTGTAAAGAATTATGATTTAGACAAAAATACTTTAAAATACGTTTTGATTGACACTGCTTTCCCGACGGGAACTTCCTCGATTTCTGTTTTGGTCATTTCTTCAACAATACCGCTGTCCATGTTTATCTTTGCCCTTTTTGACGGAGATGAATCAACCTTAAATAGTCCACGAAAAATCTGAAATCTGTTTCGTAACTTTTCTAATATTGCCATTGCGTCACCATCAGGCGTTGACAAGACAATTTTTTCTTCGGTTGACACGGGTATAAT
>JAAAKG020000031.1:2512457-2533350 GCA_010014905.2 Druon quercuslanigerum
TAATTCTTCTTTTCGTTCAAAATTCATATTTTTGGTTCAAAATTTGACTATTTTTGTAGAAAAAATCAATTATTTGTGTAAAAATTAAACTGATTATTTAAATTCTTAATTATTTGGTAGAATATGTATTTTTTCGTTGATAATTCTTCTTTTCGTTCAAAAGTCATGTTTTTGGTTCAAACTTTGACTATTTTGGTAGAAAAAAAATCAATTATTTGGGTAAAAGTTTGACTATTTTGTAGAAAAAATCAATTTTTTGTTTAAAAATTAAACTGATCATTAAAATCTCAATTATTTGGTAAAATACGTATTTTTTTGTTAATAATTCTTCTTTTCGTTCAAAATTCATATTTTTGGTTCAAAATTTGACTATTTTTGTAGAAAAAATCAATTATTTGTTTAAAAATTAAACTAATCATTAAAATCTTAATTATTTGGTACAATACGTATTTTTTTGTTAATAATTCTCTTTTCGTTCAAAAGTCATATTTTAGGTTCAAAATTTGCCTATTTTTTAGAAAAGAATCAATTATTTAGTTAAAGATATACTGTTTATTTAAATTTTTAATTATGTAGTAGAATATGTATTTTTTTGTTGATAATTCCTTTTTTCGTTCAAAATTCATATTTTTGGTTCAAAATTTGACTATTTTTGTAGAAAAAGAATCAATTCTTTGGTTCAAAAATTCGATAATTTTATAGAAAAAAATTAATTATTTGTTTAAAAATTAAACTGATTATTAAAATTCTTAATTATTTGGTACAATACGTATTTTTTTGTTAATAAATCTTCTTTTCGTTCAAAAGTCATATTTTGGGTTCAAAATTTGCCTATTTTTGTAGAAAAAAAATCAATTATTTGGTTAAAAATATACTGCTTATTTAAAATTTTAATTATTTGGTAGAAAATCCATTTTTTTGGATTAAAAGCGATTTTTTAAAATCACTCTTTTTTGTTACAATTTTGGTTAATTTCCCTTTTTTACGTTGAAAATTTGTTTTTTTTTTTGTTTAAAATTCTTCTCTTTGGTTAAAAATTATTATTTTTTGTTAAAAATTCGTAAGAATACGGAACCTACATTCATTTCATTCAAAATAATTTTTCCCCCCATTATTCGTAAAAAAAATAGCCTATTTTGTCTCTTTTGAGAGCAGTTTTGTATATATTTTCAATTATTTATAATTACCGAAAAAGAAAAAAAAATTAGATTCTTGGTAATAGCACTGAAAGGTTTGATTGTGTCATTACGAGTAATTTTTTTTAAATTCATAACATTTCTCACAATTGAACGAATCGCTTGAAAATTTTCAAATTAAAAATTTTTCGTGCGTAGAAAAAAAATCAAATAAAATAAAACATTTTTTTCATGAATTTTAGGTACAAAATAACAAAATTGCATTTTTCGTCATTATTTCCAAAATTACATTTCGATCAATAAATTTTTTCTTACTATTTTTCCGTTTGACTATATTTACTTCCATAAACTATTCCCAATAAAATATTTTTTTCATTTGTAGGCAAAAAAAGAAAATTAAATATTTAAACATTTTGAATCAACTTGCCACAAGGTGAGAAAATAATTAAAAATCTTTTTCGTTTAATTTTTTCGTAATGGGAAGGGGTGAGTGGGGGGGGGGGGGGTTAGGGGGAGGCTTAAAATATCCCCATAATAAAAAAGCTCAAATGTATTAAGAAATGATGAATCTATTGAAATTTATTCAATACGACACTTGATAGGGTATTGATCTTTTTGATAATTTGTCATGCGAGAAGGTATAGTACACAGTCGGTTCACATGCATCTCTTGCAGCTTGATATGTTAAAAATAAAAGTAAAAAAAAAAAACTAAAAATAAAACTAAAAAGGGAAGTGCACCCTCTCCGGCATGTAATATCTTTTTGAATCGCCAGGCTCATTGTGATTTTAAAAAAATCTGCCCCCTTTCTATCAATTCCGCCTACATAGATACCTTTACCTCACCCTTCGATCTAAGACACGAATTAGAAAAGAGGCCTAACGGTACCTCGGTACGGATATCGAGTATCCGCCATTTTTACCGCTAGGCAATACTTTTTTTTATCATCCTGAATTTTTTTTAAGGGCTCTCTCGACATTGTCGGTAGTGGGACAGGCATTGTCGATTTTAGATGGTCTTGCATTCTAAAGACCTTTTTATGCGAACCAGGTACATAATGTACTATAGATAGATAGCTGAGGGACGCATTCGATCTATTCGATTGACCCCCTCCCCCTTTTCAATCTAGAATTTAATCTAGGCTTCGATTCTCGATATTTTAGAAATTGCTTTTGCAAAATTTCTTTTTAAAAAGTTTTTTAAACTCAAGTTTGACTGATTAAAGTAATCAGTCAAAATTTGACTGATTTAATGAATCAGACAAAATTTGACGGATTAAATTATTCAGTCAAAATTTTCCTGGATAAATTAATCGAGAATAATTTACGGACTAGTCAGTCATTTCTACTGACAAAAGAGTCGATTTTACAGATGAATTAGTCAATTTTGCTGACTAAATCAGTCATTTAAAATTATTGACTTAAAGTCAATCAAAGTCACTGATTCACCTGCTAAAATAAAATTGTTAAATTATTTCTTCGTGAAATTCTTTATTAGATAGCAAAATTTTAATTACTGATTAAACTCAAACAGAATTGACTGGTTAACACAGTAAAAGTTACGGGTTAGATCAATGAAAGTTACGGGTTAGATCAATCAAAATTAGACTAATAAAATTTTTCTAGCATCATTTTACTGAAACATAAGTCACTTCTACTGACAAAACAGCCATTTTTACAGATTTTTCAGTCATTGAAAATTATTAATTTACAGTCAATAAAAGACACTGATTCACCAGCTAAAATAGAATTATAAAATTATTTATACGTAAAATTCTTTATTAGATAGCAAAATTTTAATCAATTATTAAAATTATTCAGAATTGACTGTTTAACAAAGTGAAATTTACGGATTAGTTCAATAAAAGTTAGACTGATAAAATTAAACTAGCATCTTTTTACTAAAAAAAAGTCATTTCCACTGACTAAACAGTCTTTTTAACAGATGAATTAGTCAATATTGCTGACTCAATCAGTCATTAAAAAAAACTGATTTATAGTTATTAAAAGTCAATGATTCACCTGCTAAAATGAAATTGTAAAATTATTTCTGAGTAACATTCTTTATTAGATAGCAAATTTTTAATCAATGATTAAAATCAACCAGAATTGACTGGTTAAAACAGTTAAAGTCACGGGTTAGATCAATCAAAATTAGACGGACAAAATTACTCTAGCATTTTTTTTACTAAAACAAAGTAAGTTTTACTGACAAAACAATCTTTTTAACAGATGAATTAGTCAATATTGCTGACTGAATCAGTCATTCAAAATAACTGATTTACAGTCAATAAAAGTCACTGATTCACCAGCTCAAATGATTTTAATCAATGATTAAAATTAACCAGAATTGACTGATTATCACAGCGAAAGTTGCGGGTGATTAGATCAAGAAAAATTTAACTGACTAAATTGCTCAGTCATAATTTTACTGATTAAGTTAATGAATCATAATTTTCCTGAAAAACTAGTCTTTTCTACTAACAGCTATTCAAAATTACTGATTTATAGCCCATAAAAACGAAGATTTATCTACTATAATATAATTGTGAAATTATTTCTAAATAAAATTCTTGATTAAATAGAAAAATTCCAATAAATCAAAAATTGACTGATTACATTAATCAAGCAAAATTTGACTGAGTAAATTAATCGATCAAAATTTGACTGATTAAATTAATCAAGTATAATTTTCCTGAAAAATAATTTATTTTTACTTTCAAAACAGTCGTTTTTACAAATGAATCAGTCATTGGAAGTGAATGATTTATATTGTATAATAGAATTTTAAACTTATTTCTATGTAAAAGTCTTTATTAGATAAAAAAACTTTCATCAATGATTAAAATTAACCAGAATTGACTGATTAGCACACTGAAAATTACGGGTTGTGGAAAATTTGTCTTTGATAGAAAAATTAATCTTGTTAGTTACAAATTGAATTTTTTGATTGAAAGTTTAATTTTTTTTGCTGAAAATTTATTCTTTTCTATTAAAAACTAATTTTTGTACTAAAAAAAAAATTTGTCAAACAAGCAACTAAAGAATTACATTTTTGGTTTCAAATTTATTTCCTTTTTTTGTTAAAAATTGAACTGTTTTGTTGAAAATTTTATTGTAATTTAATATTTTTTAGTTGAAAATCAAGCTGTTTGGTTGAAAAATCAACTATGTGGTTGATAATTCATCTTTTTTGTTAATTTAAATTTAATTTAAATTTAAAGCTTTAAAAATTAAATTTGAAAAAATTTATTCTTAGTTACAAAATTGAGGTTTTAATCTGGAAAATAAACCTATTCCATTTATGGTTGAAATTTTATCTTTTTTAGTTGAAAATTCACCTTTTTGTTTAAAAAATTCATCTTTTCGATTGAAAATTGAACTATTTCATGAAAAATATATCTCTTTTATTCATAAAATAAAATTTTTTGATTGACATGTTAGTATTTTGAAGGGATTTAAATTAAATTGGGAAAAAAAAGTTTTATATTGGTTGAAAATAGATTTTTGTTCAGCTGAAAATTTAACTGTTTCAATTTTCTTTAAAAAATGCTCTTTTTATCATAAAATTCAATTATTTGGTTAAAAATGTAACTATTTTATTGAAAATTATTTTGTTTGAGACTTTAAAATATCTACTATGTGTATTATATTTTTTTGTTGAGAACTAATTAAACTTTCTAAATTTATTTCAAACCTTTTTTTTTTTTGAAAATTCAAATGTTTGGTTGAATATTCAACCATTTTTTTCAAAATTATTTTATTTTGCTTGAAATAATTTTTTTTTTTTTTTGAAATATCAACTATTACATTTTATGTTAAAAACTCATCTTCATTAGTAAAAAATTTTTTTTTGTGAAATTATTTCTTTTAACTAACAATTGAAAATTCGCCTTTTTTGGTAGAAGCTAAATCTTCTTCTTAAAATATTTATCTTTTTCATTTTAAAATTCAACTACGTGATGAAAGTTCAAAACAAAATTTGTTTTCAGAAAATTATCCTTATTGGTTCAAAGTTGACTTTTTTGGTTGAAAATTGACCTAGTTTTTTAAAAGTTGAAAAACTTTGAACTAATTGTTTTGTTAACAATTTAACTGTTTTTGGTTGAATTTTATTTTTGTTTCAAAATTTTACATTTTTTTTTAAATATAATTATTTTGTTAAAAATTGTTTTCTTTTTGTTAACATATCAAATATTATTTTTTTAAAATAAAAATTAAATTTTCTAAATTTATTTCAATCCTTTTTTTGAAAATTAAAATATTAGGTTGCATATTCAACCATTTCTTTCAAAAATATTTTATTTTGCTTGAAATAATTTTTTTTTGTTGAAATATCAAATATAACATTTTATGTTAAAAACTCATCTAAAGTAAAAAAAAATTTTTTTGTGAAATTAATTCTTTTAACTAATAAATGAAAATTCGCCTTTTTTGGTATAGAAGCTAAATCTTCTTCTTAAAATATTTATCTTTTTCATTTTAAAATTCAACTACGTGATGAATGTTCAAAACAAAACTTTTTTTCAGAAAATTATTCTTATTTTTTCAAAGTTCACTTTTTTGATTGACCTACTTTTTTAAAGGTTGAACAACTTTGAACTAATTTTTTTGTTAACAATTCAACTGTTTTTGGTTGAATTTTATTTTTGTTTGAAAATTGGACATTTTTTTGAAAATATAATTATTTTGTAACAAATTGTTTTCTTTTTGTTGCAATATCAACTATTATTTTTTTAAAATAAAAATTAAATTTTCTAAATTTATTTAAATCCTTTTTTAATGAAAATTAAAATATTTGGTTGCATATTCAACCATTTCTTTCAAAAATATTTTATTTTGCTTGAAATAATTTTTTGTTTGTTGAAATATCAAATATTAAATTTTATGTTAAAAACTCATCTGAAGTAAAAAAATTTTTTTTTGTGAAATTAATTCTTTTAACTAATAATTGAAAATTCTCCTTTTTTGGTAGAAGCTAAATCTTGTTTTTAAAAATTTATCTTTTTTATTTTAAAATTCAACTACGTGATGAATGTTCAAAACAAAACTTTTTTTCAGAAAATTATTCTTATTTTTTCAAAGCTCACTTTTTTGATTGACCTACTTTTTTGAAAGTTGAACAACTTTGAACTAACTGTTTTGTTAACAATTCAACTGTTTTTGGTTGAATTTTATTTTTGTTTGAAAATTTTACATTTTTTTTGAAAATATAATTATTTTGTAAAAAATTGTTTCCTAAATGTTGAAATATCAACTATTATTTTTTAAAATGAAAATTAAACTTTCTAAATTTATTTGAATTCTTTTTTTTGAAAATTCAAATATTTGGTTGAATATTCAACAATTTTTTTGTGAATATAATTTTTTTTTATGAAATTAATTTTTTTAACTAATAATTGATAATTCGCCTGTTTTTAGTAGAAGCTAAATCTTCTTTTTACAAATTTATCTTTTTCATTTGAAAATTCAACTACGTGATGAAAGTTGAAAAATTGAAAAAGTTCAAAACAAAATTTGTTTGCAGAAAATTAATTTTATTGGTTAAAGTTTTACTTTTTTATTTAAAATTTACCAATTTGTTTGAAAGTTGAACTCCTTAGTTACAAATTAATTTTTTGGTTGAACATTCAACTATTTGGTTAAAATTTTTTTATTTTTGGTTTGAAAATGAAAGATTTTTACTTGAAACGGTTATAATTTGAAATAATTTGAAGCGGTTTACAGTACACTTAATAAAGTTCGGTGTTGGTTAAAAATATTTTTTCTACGAGAGAATTCAACTATTCCATTTTTGATGAACAATTATCGTTTTTAGTTCAAAGTTCAATTATTTTTCTAAAAACCTAACTGCTTTATAAAAACTTAATATTTTTGCTAGAAAATTCAACTGCTTTACAAAAAATGTCTTCTTTTTAATTTAAAATTCAACACTTTGGTAAAAACGTGATTTTTTTCGCGAAAAATGCAACTATTTGTTTAAAAAATAATTGTTTGTCAATGGTTCGAAAAATGGTAATTAGAAATATGGAGAAAAGATTTCGTGCAGCTATTTGCAATTCGAAAGTTTCTGATGGCTTTCCTCAACGACGCGACTCGACATGATGGTTCAATATTGCGGATGTTCAGTTAAGTTAAGTTAAGAGCAAGAAGAATATTGAAAAGAATATTGACGGACATCCTGTGGAAAGCCGAAAATGGGTGCCCATAAAATGCCTGGAAGCAATTATCCTTCCATTGAAGAAATCTGGGCGCATGGCCAAACGGCAAGACTCGGAGGAACCATAAAACCGACCCGGTACTGCTTACTGCTGGTTCAGTTGGTCATTTGGTGAAATCTCTCCATTACCAGCTACCTGCCTGCCTGTCTGTCTGCCTGCCTTCGCCACCCTTCATAATTCAAAACTGAACTTTATTTCACCAAGGAATTTTTTTTTCGCAACACTGCCATTTTTAGCTCATTTTCAAAACAGGTCTTTATCAATTTTCAATATTTTTAGCCATGGAAAGCTAAAACCGCCTAAATGGTCGAATTCTCGAAAGAGTTCCATTTTCGAGAAAAAAAATTAATTTGGATTTTAAATGTATTTCAAAGCAAATATTTGAATTTTGAACTGAAAAGGAAACTAAAATTTGAATCGTCCATGGTTTAGGTTAAAAAAATTAATTTTCAGGAAAATAAAAAAAAGTTAAGAAGTATTTTAATCCTCTAACAAAACAGATTAATTTTTGTCCAATTTTGACTTGAAATTCCACTTTTTTATTAGAAAATTCAATATGGTTTAATTTTATTTTCCTCGATGGAAAATCTTTTTCTGGTTAAAAATTGAACTATTTTCTTGAAAATTCGTCTTTTTTGGATTAAGTTTATTGTTTTTGATTTAAAATGGTCTTTTTTTTGTTAAAACTTCTAATACTTGCTTTGAAAATTCAACCTTTTTGTTGACAATTCGACTTTTTTAGTAGAAAAGTAATCTCTGCCGTTCAGAACTCATCTTTTGGTTGAAATTTCGACTATTTTCTTGAAAATTCGTTTTTTTTAAATCAAATCCATTGCTTTTTAATTAAAACTAAATTTTTTTTTAACTTCTGATACTTGATTTAAGAATTCAACCTTTTTGTGGTAAAATTCGACTTTTTGGGTAAAAAAAGTAATCTCTGCCGTTCAGAATTCATATTTTAGTTGAAATTTCAACTATTTTCTTGATAATTCTTTTTTTTTATTCGATCAAATCTATTTTTTTTATTACAATTTTTTTTCCATCATCACTATTGTATATTGTATTTTTCTTTGAAATTTAATTTTTTTTTGTAATTCAAGTCTTTCTTGAAAATTGGTTTCTTTTGAATCAAATTCATTGTTTTTGATTTAAAATTGATTTTTTTTCGTTTAAACATTAACTATTATATTTTTGTTAAAAATTAATTTTTTTTTAAACTTCTGATACTTGCTTGAAAAATTCGACTTTTTGGGTAAAAAAGTAATCTCTGCCGTTCAGAACTCATCTTTTGGTTGAAATTTCAACTATTGGCTCAAAAATTCTTTTTTTATTTGATCGAATCAATTGATTTTTCATTAAAATTTTCTTTTCCAATATCACTATTATATATTATATTTTTCTTTGAAATTTAATTTTGTTTTGTAATTCATGTCTTTCTTGAAAATAGGTTTCTTTTGAATCAGTTTCATTGTTTTTGATTTAAAATTGATTTTTTTTCGTTTAAACATTAACTATTATATTTTTGTTAAAAATTAATTTTTTTTTAAACTTCTGATACTTGCTTGAAAAATTCGACTTTTTGGGTAAAAAAGTAATCTTTGCCGTTCAGAATTCATCTTTTGGTTGAAATTTCAACTATTTTCTTAAAAATTCTTTTTTTTTATCAAATTAATTGCTTTCAATTTAAAATTGCATCTTTTTCGTTTCAATAGCAAATATTATAATTTGCTTTAAAATTTATTTTTATCGTCAAAAAGTCAACTATTTTCTTGAAATTTCAATGTCACTATTATATATTATATTTTTCGTTGGAATTTAATTTTTTTTGCAATTCAAGTCTTTCTTGAAAATTGGTTTCTTTTAATTCTAATTCATTGTTTTTTATTTAAAATTCAACTATTGTCTTAAAAACTTCTTTTTTATTTGATCAAAAATTTTTTTTTTATTTACAATTTACATTTTTTTCGTTTCAATATCAACTTTTAAATTTTTTGTTGAAATTTAATTTTTGTTCTTGAAGAATCAAGTGTTTTCTTGAAAAATTGTCTCGTTAAAATTAAATGTATTGTTTTTTAAATTTAAAATTCAACTATTTTTCTGGAAATTGCGTCTTTTTTTTTTGATCAAATCCGTTTTTAAAATTTTTAAATTCGATTTTTTCAACATCAAATATAATATCTTTCTTTGAAATTTTTTTTTATGTTTAAAATTCAACCAGTTGGTTAAGAATTCAACATTTTCCTTGAAGATTCGTCTTTTCTGGTGGAAAAGTAATTTTTTCGTTCAGAATTCATCTTTTGGTTAAAAATGCAAATATTTGGTTAAAAATTCATATTTTTGAGTAAAAAATTCATCTTGTTGAGTACAAAACTCTTTTCTATTGAAAAGTATAAAATTTTTGCTTGATTCAGATTTCATATTTTTTTCAAACATCTAATTCACAATAAACTTTTTTCTTGAAAATTCGCCTTTCATGGGTAAATTAAACTGTTTTTGGATTATAATTTCTAAAATAAATTTGCTGGAATATCAACTATAACATTATTTTTTGAGCATTCATCATTTCAGTAGGATTGACAATTTAATTATTTCGTTGGAAATTTAATTATTTTGTTGAAAATTTAATTATTTTGTTGAAAATGAACTTTTTTCTAGTAAATACGTATTTTTATGCTGAAAAATAAACTATTTCACAGTCAATTTGTCTTTTTTGTTTAAAAAGATAACTATTTTGTTGAAAATTAATTTTTTTTTGTGCTGAAAATGAATTATTGACTGAAAAATTTAACTATTGTATTTTTTATTGAAAATTCATCTCTTTTGGCTAATTTCAATTTTTTCCGATTCAAAATTTAATTTAATTAAGAATAAATTTCTTTTGATTAAAAATCCATCAACTTTAAAAATTAAAATTTAACTACTTACTTAAAAATTATTTGATTTTTAAAACGCAATATATTCAAACAATTGCAGTCCCTGCAGTACTTTCACCTGTGAAAATGGCCACTGCACCTACGAAAAACACCCTCTCGCGACTGAAGCTCGGGAGCGAAAAAAAAAAGGTTAAAAGTTGGCCGCGTTTCCTGAATGGAGAAGAAACTTAACTGTTATGGTATGGTGTCGTGTCGCGGTAAGGGGAGAGCGAACGAATCCCAAAGATAGAGCACCATACGGGGTTTCCATTCAAGTGCTATCCCCTCTTCAACGTTCTCGTGGAACAAGACTACAAGAGGACTCGGGGTGAGGACCTACCACAACTCTCCTCTCGACAACAACCCTTCGTTCCCCTCCTGCCCTCCTCAGTCCTCACGTGCCCTCCACTGTCCTCCCCCGCCCTCCTCCGCAGTCACCACAGGCCCTCCACAGTCCTCGCTCACCGACTACCCTAGAAAGTAGAATTTTCTCTCTCATTTCCTCCTTCCTCCTTCCTCCACCCTCTTTCACCCTTAGCTGCTTAGCACCCACTCTCCCTCTTTTTCTTTCCCTCTCTCTTTCTCTCTCGCGCGCGCTCTCGCTCACTCTCTCTCTCTCGCTCTCTCTCTCTCTCGCTCTCACTCACCGCCAGAGGGAAATTGATGGTGGGGCTCTCTGCTCTTGCGCGGCACCAGTCAACCTAGAGCCACGGTCGCGTAAGTGTCCAGAACCGTTTCACCTAACCGGCTGTCAGTCGAACCGGTGTACCGGTCAGAGAGCGGGAACAAATTGGAAAAACGGTACCGCTACCGGTACCCAATTCTACGAATTTTTCAGCCCTCGGGCTGTAATGAGTTCAAAGTAAATCCTTCCCTCCCTGCCAAACCGACTTTGGCGACCGAGCAAACTCTTCATTGTTTATTGTTACCATTATTGTTACCCAACTTTAATACCAAATATACCACTTTATCGTGATAGTGATACGATATGAGAAGTTATCGTTTTCAAATATTTTATCACCAAGTTCGAGCAACGTTGAGATCTCACCACGATCGCAATGGTCGTTTTTGAAAAGTTTTCTCGTATCGAGAAAATAAAGTTGAATTAAAAATCGGTGGGAAATATTTTCGTGATATTGAATGCAATCGAAGATTGTTTCTTGACAACGTCAGTGAAACGGGGAGTAAAGCTCAACGATAATTGACAAGTGAAAGTGATTTCGTGCACAGAGTGATCGAGCAAGTGGCGCAAGTTTGTGATCAATTTTAAGTGTTGTGTGATCTCATTACCTAAACGGATTTTTCATGGATTTTTACCACTGATTCCACGAAAACAATTTGCAACGAGGGAACGATCGGTGGGTTCACTAAATTTATTCACGCAAGGGTTGCCACAAGTCAGAAAATTTGAAAAAATCCGAGAAAGAGGAGGCGAGCGAAAAGAGCGGGAATTTTGAAATTGGCATTTTGTAGCAACCCTCGTATACAATCTTAATTCGTGATTCTTGAGAGTTTCTTCATCTCTCTTTCACTATTCCTCTTTCTCTTTCTGTCCTCTCCTTTTCTCCTTTTTTTCTTTCCTTTTTCCTCTCCCACTACGCCACCCAGTTATGGATATTATTAAGTAATATATTGCGCACATGCGGACGCCTATACGCTGCAACTGATCATAAACTGAAAAGCGCACACGCGTTACGAGAAAATGTGGGTTCTCGCATGTGCATTACGCGATCGGGGAAAATAGTGTCACGCATTTTCTTTCTCATATATTCGCGGAAAAGAAATTGTTTTTTACTTCTTTCATTAGAAAAACTTTTAAAAAAATTTTAATCGAAATCAGTATTTAAAGATAAAAACAAATTTCCACTCCCGAGCCAAAGTGTTGTTGGGTTAAGTAAAAAAAGTTGTTTAAAAAAATGGATTCAGGTTTGTGAAAATGGATGTGGATGTGTAACTAACCTAAAATTGGAACAGGCTTGACTGCGGATTAAAATGAAAAATTCTATTTTTACTTTAAAAATATAAGTAAGTCATACTTTCCAGTTATTAAGTTTTTAAGAGCGGTTCAACAATTTTATTTGGAAAATTTAACCAGTTCCGAGAAAATCGACCAAGAGAGAGAAATCTATTTCGAAAAAATATTTTTAAAAATCTTGCAAAAACTATTTGTGTATCGAATTGTAAATTAATTTAAAGTTAAATACATTTTTATTTTTAATAAAAATGCTCGTGATCTAGTCCGGCACTAAAAGATTTAAATTAAAATGTTTTCAAAAATAGGAGAATTTCCGAATATTGAAAAATTAATATTTTCAGGTTATAATTTTGAAAATTGGATGAATTCAAATTAAAAGGAATTAAAACCGTACAAATTCAGATAGATAATTGAAAATTAACAAAAAATCATCCATCAGAATTTTAATTTTTTACATTTGTTATCATAGACGATGTTATTGTTTACATGATGCCTCGACATAAAATCGGTTTTCATAATTTAAACAAATAAACAAAAAATGTAAGATAAAAGACAGTCGCATGTTTTTCTGGATCCCGCTCTAGACATATTTTCCGTCGGTGTGTTTATTTATACTTAAAAGAATTTCTGAATATTTCCCAAAATTTTGTAGATAAAGTTCCCTATTTTATGGGGAAATACATTTTTTTTTAAACCGAAAATAGGGAATTTTTATAATACTGAAAATAAATAGTGTAAATAAATAATACTTTGTGACTTTTCTAACTTTTTTAAAGTAATTTTACAGTATTAATTCAAAAGTAACTGGAAATTGAATAGTAAATTTTGATTTTGTACATTTTTATTTTTACTTTATTGAACTTAAATTAATTAATTCTTCAAAACGTCAGTACTGGTTTTTCTAATTCCCACGGTAGGAGCGTCGCGTCATAGGTATCATTGACAATAATTCTCATTATGAATTCTGATTAAAAATTTATTAAAATAATTTTTGAAAATAAAACCGAAAATTTTCCAGAAAAATTACCAAAATATCTACAAACAATGCTGAATTTGGTATAAAATTTTTCCGAAATGATTTCTGGCGAAATTATCGATTACGGATTTCTCCTCAATAAATATCAAGAATAGAAAATATTTTGTTAAAAAATTGAGGATTCCCACTCTTTTTTGGGGAAAATTCCATATTTTTCTGTGAAAATACGTTTCCCAGGAAATTGGGAAATTCTCCCGAAATGGCACGAGTTTACCGAAAAAGCAAAATCCCGAGTGTTAAAAAATACCGAATATATAATTTCGAGTTCCCAAAATTAGTAAAATATCGAAATTTCAAATTCTCGAAAAAATAATTTTCATATTCATTCTTTTTCTGCAAAATGATATCATCCCATTTTCCCAAAGAAATTGGATTTCTCTATTTAACATAGTGATTTTCCCCAAAATGTTCCAAATTTGAAAAAACTGTCAAAAAATTAGGGAAATGTGAAAATATCCTCACAATATTTGCTCATAAATTATTAAAAATAATTTTTTCTCACAAGTAGCATTTGGTCAATCCGACATTAGGAAATAGTGGGTAGAACAATTTCCGTTCAACGAGTATTTATGCAATAATAATAATGATAACAGTTTGATTGTTATTGTCAAGTAAAATTAAGATTAATTTGGGAAACCGCCTATCATTTCCTGTAGATTAGAACACTCAAAGATCTAGTTAGCATCAAATATTATTTTATAGGAATTTTACACAGAAACTGTTCTGAACATTTTTTCGAATTTAGATCGAAAAAATATAAATTATTTTACGCCTACAATTTTTAATTACTTTTAGTATTGATAAATGTAACATTAACCTTATGTCCGTATGCCATTAACGGATAACAGAATGTACAGTAATAGACTTGAAAATAGCTAGTTAAATAATTGCACTATTGCGATAATATATTACCAAATGAGTTCCTCAAACTCATCTTGAAAGTAAATATCAACAAAAGACACTTTTTTTAAAGATTTATTGCAATACAAGCTTTGACGAGAAAATCATCAGATCTGAAGTCTAAATTTGAATCTGTGAGAAGTGGGTCACTGAATCAAATAAGTAAGGATTTTGACTGATGAGAACTGAAATCTCACAGACGCTTTTTTTTTTATTCAAGAAATAGTTTCGGTTCGTAAAATATTTCTTGAAAATTAGTGGTGTTAGCTTGTTGCTCCCAAAAGCGGATATAGATTCAATTCATGCATCTTCATACAGTTTTAGGAATGAGGCGTTGAAAATGCTAGGTATTTAAAAATGTATTTATCTTTGACAGAAAATAAAATTCAGATTGTTGACAGACAAATGATCCTTTAGTTTAAATAACTTTTTGGGCTGGATATAATAACATTTTCTTTATTATGTGTATTATGTCTAGCATTGTAAATTTGGAATCTTCAAGTAGTGTTTAAAGATCTATATAAAACATTATTAAACTACAATTATTTGTTACGTCTTAGAATAATGATTTTCATTCGTTCTTTATTCTGCAATGAGCAAAAGAACCAGTCAATGAGCGAAAATAAAAAGTTAGGGTAATGCTAAAAACTTAGGGTTTCGAATTTTCCTTGTTAGACACTTATCATGGGTTAGCAATTGCCAAAATGTTAAAAGGTTGTTATTACATGTTAGTTAGGAAAAACAGATGCCGAAACGTCTGTTGAAAATATAAATCTTCTTCATCATCTCCAGACCACAAAACCAAAAACTAGAATTATTACTGCTGTCCGCAAAAAGCCACAAGCAAAATATTTTTTCATTTAAAAAAAAACGATTGGCTAAACAACAAACTATTGCATTAATTCATTAACGAAATGAATCCTCCAAATGTTTTTAAATTGAAGAAAATTTTCTTCAATCGTTTAGCAATGCACAAATTTGTTCTTTTCCTTCTGATTGAGTTGTTGCCTTTCGGGTTAGATAATTAGAACATCGTTTCAAACGTCTCGGGAAATGCTAGCCCTAATTAATTTGTTTTTTAATTTATTAATTTAATGTTATACTCATGCATTGTTTACATACACGATAGATATTAATTTACACACGCAGTCTACCTGTTCCCTTACGGAATGCAAAAAGTAAGGAGTCAGCGATTGAGATGAATGCTAACTACAAATATTACTCTTATTATTACACTTATCATAGGTTAACAATTGCCACAATGTTAAAAGATTGTTTTTACATGTTAGTTAAGAAAAATAGATGCCAAAACGTCTGTTGAAAATATGAATCTTCTTCATCATCTACAGACCACTAAACCAAAAACTAGTATTATTACTGCTGTCCGCAAAAAGCCACAAGCAAAATATTTTTTCATTTAAAAAAAAACGATTGGCTAAACAACAAACTATTGCATTAATTCATTAACGAAATGAATCCTCCAAATGTTTTTAAATTGAAGAAAATTTTCTTCAATCGTTTAGCAATGCACAAATTTGTTCTTTTCCTTCTGATTGAGTTGTTGCCTTTCGGGTTAGATAATTAGAACATCGTTTCAAACGTCTCGGGAAATGCTAGCCCTAATTAATTTGTTTTTTAATTTATTAATTTAATGTTATACTCATGCATTGTTTACATACACGATAGATATTAATTTACACACGCAGTCTACCTGTTCCCTTACGGAATGCAAAAAGTAAGGAGTCAGCGGTCGAGATGAATGCTGACTAAGAATATGCGTATTCTCTTATTACATTGCATGAAAGCTCGCGATCGATGACATTCTCTCCCCACAACCGGCACTCCTGGAATGCTAATATTGCACAGACGAACAGGTCCTAACGCTAAAAGTGCTATGTAATTTAATTATATAATTCGGGAATGAGTTTATAAAAGTTAATTAGTAAAGGACTTGATAGACAAATTGATAACATCTTATAGAAGAGCTAAAATGATTTTTTAGATAATTCGGGTTCAAGTAAAGGAATTTAAAAAAGGCCACTTTTTTAGCTTATTGATCCCAAAAAGGCCACCGAGTTTTATTTAGAATCCGACCAATAATTTTTTTCATTTCCTCTATAATCGAACGGTTTTAGTAATCTTTCTCTGATAAAACAAAACCGTACTGCACTTGTAGCACAGTGTTTCTAAAGAAAATGTCACGGCATTTTTATCAATGGATGATATAGGCGGCAATAAAGTTGGGTGTCAATAAGCGGATTATCTTTATCTAATTTCACCAACTTTTTCTAAAGCTTTCTTTTTAGATCTAATAGAATAATAGGCATTTTCAAACCAAATAGATGCATTTGTAAACAAATAATTAAATTTTCAACCGAGAAGATTATTTTAACAAAAAAGACGATATTTGAACAAATTAGAATAGTTGTCCAGAAAATTTTAATTTTTAACTAAATAAGATCACTTGTCCGCCCAAAATCGAATGGTTAGATTTTTAGTTAAATATAGAAATTTTCAACCAAAAATAAAAGGAATTTTTTAAGAAACTTGATAATATTTGATGTTTATGACAAAAAAATTATTCTGAATAAATGATGCTTGAATTTTAAATTAAAGATGCATGTTTAATTTTTAAAAAAATTGAATCCTCAATCAAGTTTTCAATCAATACAATAGTTTTATAGAAAATTTGAATTTTCAACGACATAAGATTACTTTTCAGCCGAAAATGGAAAGGATAAATTTTTAGCTAAAATAGAAATTTTTAACCAAAGAAATTAATTTTCATCTCGAACGATGAATCTTCAACTAAAATCATTAATTTCGTAATATTTGATATTTATAACAAAAAAACTATTTGGAATAAATGATACTTTAATTTGAAAATTAATTTCCATTTTTAATAATTATGTTCAATCCTTAACCAGAATGATGAATAATACATATATTTTTAAGCCAATAATTAAATTTTCAATTCAGGAAAAAATATATTTTTAATTAAAAATTGAATAATTTAGTTTTCAGTACAAAATTTATTATTTTCAACAAAATAAATTTATTTTTATCCAAAAAAGATGAATTTTTAACCAAAACTGAAATCGTTTGGTTTTTAGCTAATAATATTAATTTTGGGCCAGAAAAATCGAAGTTTCACCAAATTAGTTGAATCTTCAACCAAAATACATACATTTTCAAGAAAAACGAATAATTGTTTAAATTTTCATTTAATAAAAATAATTTTCAAATAATATGAACGATTATTTAACGAAAAAATGTAATCGTCGATATTTCAAGCAAACAATATTTTAATTTAAAATAAAATCAGCTAAATTTAACCAAAAAAGCGATTTTTCAAACAATTTAATTGAATTTTCAACCAAAGAAGTTTTTCAGCCAAAAAAAATTTTAATTCATAATGCTGAATTATTAGAGCTAAAAAAGAAAGAAAGATAAAAAAATTAATTTTTAATTAAAAAGTTGTACTTTTAATTAAAATTATTACCCTTTTAAAAACTTAATTTTTAACACTGACATAACTAATATTTAAATTTTTTACAACAACAAAGTTTTAATCAATAATTTATATAAATGTCATCCAAAATGTTAAATTTTGGCCTGAATAAATTGAAGAAGAAAAAAAATTGAATTTTCATCCAAACCAGATTAATTTTCTAAAAACTAATTCTCAACAAAAGAGATGAAGTGTTAGTCAAGAAAGCAATTAAAAATTTTTTTTTTTTAATTTTTCTAGCCTTTATTTTTCTTTAAAATAGTTGAATTTTAAATTAAAAACTAGAAGTTTTAAGCAAATATTAAAATTTTTGTCAAAATAATTAACTTTTAAACAAAAGTAGTAAGATTTTCGTATTAAATTCTAATTATCAATTTCGCATTTAAGTAGAAACCCAAGAAAAAAAAAGAAAAATATTCTTAGAAAATAAAACTTTTTTCCCACTGTCATTTCTGGCTGACCCTTTGAACGAAAGTATGCACAAATGCTCTCTGGTTGAAAATAAAGAGTCGAAGAAATAAAAATCGAGGTTTTCCGATATTTGTCGTAAACTATTGATTTTACAGAAAAAAATATGGTTCTGAATGGAAGTTTTCTCTTTTTCAAGACCTACGTCTTTAGATAAAGATTTTGTTCAAAAATTGTATATTTTTTTTAAATAATGGAACATTGAGATGTAGTATTTTTTAGTAAAAAAGGTTTTATATTACATTGACGGTTCGTTTTTAGTTCGTTGATATCCAATAGATGGCCAGTGACGTTTCTCGACTTTTTCAACTGCGCATGTACCGAAAAGCGCGGAACTATTTGAAATCAATAAATACTGCAAATCAGTATACAGATTAATATTAACCAAAGGTTGTTATTTTTTTTTTAACAAACTGAATTAAATGAAAGAAATAACTTTTTGAATTGTGTTTTGTAGAAAAGTCTCTTTTGGAACCATATTTTTGGTTTTCTTTTGAGCAAACAGAGACGAAAATATGACGATGATATCCTTTACAAAGTACTCCTTTTTGGAAGCCTCTCACTTTTGGAATGACTCCTTAAAGTCTTCTTTCGGAATAGCTCACCTCTTGAATTTTTCTTTTCTTTTAGAGGATAATTCGATTTGTTAAACAGTCAATAATCAGACGGAGTCAGGTCAGGATAGTAGAACTGTCAGGACTACCGAAAAAGTGCAAAACGCTGTTTCGCCAGAAATTGCTGAATAAGCTGCGCTGCATGGCGTTGTACTGATTAAGTACCCAGTCGCCACTATGCAACAAAATCGACTCTAATAGGGTTCTAATGAGGTTTCTACCTCAGTATTTCTTGTGAATCCGCTTTAGGCGAAGAAATAGTACTCATTGACACCCCTCCTTTTTCTTTCACCAGAAATTTCTGAATAAGCTGCGCGACCTGGCGTTGTTGTGAAGCACCCAGTTGCCACATTGCAACAAAATTGGTTCTAATATTATTCTAATGTTTTCTAAGTTGTGAATCCGCTTTAAAGCAAAAAATAGTACTCGTTGGCACCCCTTCTTTCCCCAGTGACGGTAGGTATTTTGCCCTTTTTGAATAATTTATAGAATGGGAATAAACCTGTAGAAAAGATAGAGATGGAGCTGATAGAGACAGAGACAGAGACCGGCTACATTACAAAGTGAAGTCAGTCCTACTAGAACAACTACGTGTACACGACCTACATAAGATGCGATGCCCCCACGGCGAAAATAATTCATACACCGACTGCAAACTACAGTGCCGTGCCGTAGAACGATTTCCCGATGCTGTATCGTCACTGGAAGACGAGCAGACATAGAAAAAAAAAAGAAAAAAAAATATACTTTGCTCATTTCACCAACCGGGGATACTTTCATTCTTCCTCAAATGCTGCCGAAAAAAGCTTTTAGCTTTCTTTCAGTTGCTCAGCCACTTTATTCTGTTAGTGCTTCATCTCGCAAAATACTGAGTGGATCAAATTTCAAACTGATGCAAAGTGGGCCAGGAGACACGAATTCTGCAATTAAACTATTGAAGTCAGCAATATAAAGCTCGGATCGTATGACTTTCTCGACCATTTTACCGTTTTCCTCAGAAATTCCTCAATTTTAACGTTACCAATTTTGGGCAATTTTTACCCCCCCCCCCACCCAAGAAAAGTAACGTAGCCTTTAGTTAAAAATCGATTTTACGTTTATACTGATTTTTTTGTGTGTATGTGTTTGCGAGTCATGTTCTCAATATTAATGTCTGCGTTACCATGTGATGAATTATAAAGTTTGGTAATAAATCAACAATTAAAATAAAAAAGTGGTTTTCGAAGTAAATGTGGAAATGCGCCTAATTGCATTTTATGTGGCAATTAATCCGGGTATTATTGCATTTTTAAACTATGAAAGTTAAACTTTTAATTAAACAAAAAACAATTTTAGGTTTTAAACAAAAGATTTTTCTACTAAATAATTGAATTTTTAACTAAATTATTGAACTTTCAGACAAAATGACGAATTTTCTATACACTGAATTATCAAATCAAAAATATAAAATTTGAATAAAAAGTAAATTTATAACAAAAAAGATGAATTTACAACAAAATAGAACTCTCAACCGAAAAGTTGGATTTTTAAATAAACTATATTAATTTTCAACAAAAAAAGAATTTTTCACAAAATATGTAGTTTTTTCATTTTTAAAAAAGTTGAATGTTTACATAAAAAAGAACAAATTTCTACTAAAAATTGAATAGGCTAATTTTCTGTTACTAAAGTAATTTTTCAACAAAAAAAAGGAATTGTGAAAAAAACAGTTCGATTGCCAACCAGGAAAATTAATTTTTAAATGCAATTTTGAATCGACAAATAAAAATGGCTTTTAAAGAAATTTTTTTAACTTTAAAACCTAGTTATAAAGTTTTCAACAAAAAAGACGAATTTTTTATAAAATTCAAGAGTTCTCAGACAAAAAGTAAAAATTTCAACCAATAAAGATTTATTTTTAAACAAAAAGATATTTTAATTACCTACCAATTTTTAATAAAATTCAAAAATTCTCAACCAAAAAGTTTAATTTTCAAGAAAGAAAGAATTTGTTTAGTTTATAAAAAAGTAGATAAACTTTAAAACCTATTTTTTATATTTTTAATCTAGAAGAAAACTTTTTAAATAAAAACATTAATTTAGTACAAAAAAGAAGAATTTTTAATAAAATTGAACAATTCC
>JAAAKG020000031.1:2533450-2555631 GCA_010014905.2 Druon quercuslanigerum
TTTCCAAATGGAAAATGCACCTTTTGATTGAAAATGGAACTATTTGTACCAATATTAATTTTTTTAGTTGAAGAGTCATCATTTTAGTTAAAAATTAATTTCTTTAGTTAACAATTGGGTTAAAAATTATTTTTTTGATTGAACATTCATAATTTTAGTCAAAAATTAATTTCTTTGTTTAAAAATTAAATAATTTTTTGAAAATTCATTTATTTTTATGTTAAAATTTAATTTAATTTACTGAAAATGTAACTATTTTCTTTTTGATTAGATTGATTAATTTTGATGACAATTCTTCTTCTTTGGTAGAATATTCGTCTTTTTGGTTGAAATTTTGTTTTTTCGGATATTGTGAAAATTCGTCTTTTTTCGCGAAAATTAGTTTTCCAGATTGAAAATTCCTCTTTTTGGTCGAAAATTCAACTATTTGGTTTCAGAATTTCTTTTTTTTTTTGAAGATTCATAATTTTAGTCAAAAGTAAATTTCTTGGTTGAAAAAACCTAAAAATTCGTATTTTTTAGCAGAAAATTGAACTATTTGTATTAATATTAATTTTTTTAGTGGAAGAGTCGTAATTTTAGTTCAGAATTAAGTTCTTTGGTTAAAAACTCATTTCTCTTTTGGTTAACATTTAATTTTATTTAATTAAATTTATTTGTTTTATTGGCAATTTTTTTGTGTAGAAAATTCATTTTCTTGATTAAAAAATCATTATTTTCTTCAAAAATTCAACTATTTAGTTCAAAATTAAAATGTTTTACTTTCTTATTTTTATTGAAAATTCATCTAAGTCGTTGAAAATTCATCTAAGTCGTTGAAAAATCATTTTTTTCTTTTCAAAATAAATATTTTCAACCAAAAATTGATCTATCCCATGTTTGGTTAAAAATTAATTTTTTTTTGAATAATTCTTCTTAATTAAAAATTTAATTATTTGATTAAAAATTCGTCCTTTTTTTAGTTAGGATTTAATTTTTTAACTCAAAATTCAACTGTTCCATATTTCGTTGAAAAATCTTTTTCAGTTGAAAATTTATTTTCCAGATCGAAAATTAATTTTCCAGATTGACAATTCATCTTTTGGGTTGAAAATTAAAGCATTTGGTTTCACAATTCATTTTCTTGGTCTCTTTTTTGTTTGAAATTTTATTTTATTTACTGGATCTGTAATTATTCCATTTTTAATTAAATTTATCTATTTTTTAGCAATTCTTTTTGAGTATAAAATTCATCTTTTTAGTTACAAATTTAACTTGTTTCTTGAAAATTTGTCTTTTATGGTAAAATTAATTTTCCAGATTGAAAATTCATCTTTTGGTTGAAAATTAAAACATTTGGTTTCAAAATTCATTTTCTTGGCTTAGAAGAAAATGTTTTAAATAAAAATTAATTTCTTTTTTTGAAAATTGAACTATTTTGTGAAAATTCGTCTTTTTTTGATAGAAAATTAGTTTTCCAGATTGACAATTCATCTTTTGGGTTGAAAATTAAAGCATTTGGTTTCACAATTCATTTTCTTGGTCTCTTTTTTGTTTGAAATTTTATTTTATTTACTGGATCTGTAATTATTCCATTTTTAATTAAATTTATCTATTTTTTAGCAATTCTTTTTGAGTATAAAATTCATCTTTTTAGTTACAAATTTAACTTGTTTCTTGAAAATTTGTCTTTTATGGTAAAATTAATTTTCCAGATTGAAAATTCATCTTTTGGTTGAAAATTAAAACATTTGGTTTCAAAATTCATTTTCTTGGCTTAGAAGAAAATGTTTTAAATAAAAATTAATTTCTTTTTTTGAAAATTGAACTATTTTGTGAAAATTCGTCTTTTTTTGATAGAAAATTAGTTTTCCAGATTGAAAATTCCTCTTTTCGGACGAAAATTCCACTATTTGGTTTCAGAATTATTATTTTTTTTTAAGATTCATAATTTTAGTCAAAAATAAATTTCTTGGTTGAAAAATAGCTGGTTTGTTCAAATTTTCCCTTTTGTAGTGAAAAATTATTCTTTTTTATAAAAAATTTGTATTTTTGAGTTCAAATTTTTTTATTTCAAAATTAATTTTCTTTATTAAAAAATCATTATTTAGTTCCAAAATTCAATTATTTAGTGCAAAATTGCAAAGTTTTACTTCCTTATTTTAGTTGAAAATTCATCAAGATAGTTGGAAAATAATTTTTTTGTTTTGAAAATAAATGTTTTAAACCAAAAATTGATCTATTCCTTTTCTTAGCTGAGAATTAATATTTTAACTCAAAATTCAACTATTCCACATTTCGTTGAAAAATCTTTTTTAGTTGAAAACTGAAAATTGAAAATTAAAAATTGAAAATTCATCTACAAATCCGCCAAATTCAGTTCGTCTTGAAAACTTATTTTAAAATTAATTTCTTTATTTAAAAATTTTAATATTTTTTTAAAAAAAATTTCTTTTTAGGTTGAAATTTAATTTAATTTACTGAAAATATAACTATTCTATTTTTGATTAAATTTATTTATTTTGTTGACAATTCTTCTTTTTGGTAGAAAGTTCGTCTTTTTAGTTACAATTTTTTTTTCTAATGTTGTAAAAATTTGTTTTTTTTATAGAAAATTAGTTTTCCAGATTGAAAATTATTCTTTTTGGCAAAAAATTTAACTATTTGGTTTCAGGATTTTTTTTTTTTGAAGATTCATAATTTTAGTCAAAAATGAGTTTCTTGGTTGAAAAATAACTGGTTTGTTGAAAGTTTATATTTGTGGTGAAAAATAATCTTTTTTATTAAAAATTCTTATTTTTAAGTAGAAAATTGATTTTCTCGATGGAAAATGCACCTTTTGGTTGAAATTTAATTTTAATTAATTAAATTTATCTATGTCGTTGGAAAATAATTTTTTTGTTTTGAAAATAAATATTTTAAACCGAAAATTGATCTATTTCATGTTTCGTTCAAAATTAATATTTTTTAATTTCTATTTTTTGTAATAATTTAGATTTTTGTTGAATATTTAACTGTTTTGTAGAAAATTCATCTTATTTAGTTGAAAATCCAAATTTTTTGTAAAAAATTTGTCTTTTTTTGAAATAATTCTTTTTAATTAAAAATTAAATTTAATTATTAAATTGATAAAAAATTCGTCTTTTTTTTAGTTGAGAATTAATTTTTTAACTGAAAATTCAACTATTCCATATTTCGCTGAAAAATCTTTTTTTTTGTTGTTGTAAAAAATACAACTATTTATTTGAGAAATAAAGTATGAACTTGTAAATCAGTATTTTTCTAGTAAAAAAATTAATGATTTTAGTTTGAAATTCATCTTTTTGCTTGAAAATTAAAATTAATCTTCTGCATTGAAAATTAATTTTTCCTGTACCAATTCGTCTTTTTTGGTAGAATTTTAATTTTCGAGATTTTAGTTAAAAATTAGTTTTCTTTGGTTGAAAATTCGGCTCTATTTTGGTTTAAATTTAATTTTATTCAATGAAATTTATTTATTTGGTTGAAAATTCGTCTTTTTTTGTAGAAAATTAATTTCCTTGATGGAAAATTCATTTTTAACTGAAAAATGATCTGTGCTATGTTTGGTTAAAAATGAATTGTTCAACTTTCATTTTTTGTAAAAATTTATCTTTTTTATTTGAAAATTCAACTCTTTTTTAGAACATTTGTCTTTTCGTGTGAAAAATAATTCTTAATTGAAAATTTAATTATTTGATTGTAAATTCGTCTTTTTGTAGTTGAGAATTAATATTTTTAACTGAAAATGTACCTTTTGCATATTTGGTTTGAAATTGATTTTTTTGGTTGAGAATTTAATTATTTTGTTAAAAATTTATTTCTTTAATTAAAATTGCAACAATTCTGCTGTAAATTATTTTTTTGTTAAAAAATTATTTTTCAGTCTTTACTGATGCCTCGTCTTAGATCCAAGTTTTAAATTTCAATGGATCCTAAAATAAATGATTAACCTTCCAAAAAATCAAGTTCACCAACAATTTTCTGAAATAAAGCAAAGTTATAAAAAATTCTATTCAATTTCTAAAGAAAAGAAAAAAAAAATAAATAAAAAAAAAATAAAAAAAAATAAAAATGCTTCAAAGACTAAAATTAATTTGAGTTCCATTCCTTCATGAGAAGCCAAGAGAGGGAGTGACGAAAAAATTTGAAATGTTATGAGCGGGATGTGGATTGTAGACTCTACTCTAGAGTCGTGGAATTTTCTTGGTCGCGGACGCATCGCTGCAGGGGGAGAGTCTATTTCACGACGAAAGTAGGTCTCGATTCGGAAAATTCTGAGGAATGTTCTGATAACACATTCTCTCAACTCTTACTCATTCGCTAGAAAATACGGTTTCGTTGCTATCTTACTCATCCCCAACCAAACTGTCGATTGTTCGTGCCAACGAACCCAATTCAACGATATTCTCTCATGTTGGCAAAGTATCGAAGGTAACATATATCTCGATATATATGTTGCATTTCTATGAACACTTCAAATGCTTCCAAATCAACGTAATTTGAAAAAAAACGATCCTCTTAAGAAAATCCTTTTTCTCAAGGTAAAAAAAATTTGAGCATGAAGGAACAGCAACGAAAAAACGATGCTGTTTTTTTTTTCGTTGCTGTTCCTGCCTGCTCAAATTTTACTCGCCTGCACAAGGATACTCTATGAGTGCCGAAATGCTGCTGAGTATCTTTTACAAATGGGGAGGGGATAGAACGTTTTTTCTTTTCTTTTTTAGGAAAAAAATGGTGGTAGTTGTCCAAATCCAGTTGTTAGATTCTTGGTTTAATTTTCAGGAATTGTTGTTCCATGATTATGTTATGCGAATATATTTCCTCGTAGTACTATTTTCGTCAAAATTTTGTCTAGAATATTATTTCATCTCTAAACTCTTTAGTGTTTCGTGAATTGTAACAGATCTTTATATTTTCGTTAAAAATATCTTAAAATCGAAAAATCTCAAAAATGGTTATGAAACAGTTATTGCTTGTTGTTGCTCATGATTCATGATACTGACCTGTGCCAAGACAGAATCGTTAATGTTTCTCATTTGCATCTATGTATAAAAGATGTCTTATGCGGATGAATTTCCTTTAGAATTTTAGCTACGATAGTTCAAACGATAAATTCTTTAGTGTTTCGGGGATTGTAAAAAAGTTTATGTTTGTTAAAAACATTTTAATATCAACAACTTTTTTTTCTAAAATTACGTATCGTGAGGCTTTTAGTGCGTTTCCAGATAGTAAATTTTTTTGGTAGAAAATTAATCTTTTTGTATGAAATTTTATATTTTTAGTAGAAAACTCAACTTTTTGGTTTTGAATTCTTAAATTTTTATAAAAATTCAACTTTTTTCGTTATAAAATTAATCTTCTTGGTTTAAAGTTTAACAACTAGGCCTTAATGTTTTGTTTAAAAATTCATATTTTTTGGCTGAAAAATTTAACTTTTTGTTTAAACATTTAACAAGCCGGTTTTAAAGTAGAACTAATTTTTCAAAAATTACAAAAATGTATTTATTTTTAAAAAATTCAAATTTTTGGTTGAGACTTCTTGTATTTGATAAAAATTTGTCTTTTTTGTAGTAAACTAATATTTTTGTTTAAAAATTCATCTTTTTAGCTAAAAGCTTTAACTTTTTATTTGAGAAGTCTTACATTTTATTAAAAATTCGTCTTTTTAAAGTAAATTAATATTTTTGTTTAAAAAGTCTTCTTTTTTGTTGAAAACTCAACTTTTTGGATCAGAATTCTGGAATTAGATTGAAAATTCGGCTTTTTTTCGTTAGAAAATTTAATCTTTTTGTTGAAAAATTCATTTCTTGGGTTACAAAATTAACTGCTAGGTTTTAAAGTTCAACTGCTTTCTTTAAAATAAGTAAAAAAAAACATTTTTTCTTTCTTAAAAAATGAACCTCTTAGTAAAGAATTTTGGAATTTTATTAAAAATTCGTCTTTTTTATAGTAAATTAATCATTCTGTTAAAAAATTCATCTTTTTTAACTGAAAATTTAAATTTTTGGTTGGTAATTCATGTATTTTGTTTAAAAATTGTATATCTTTTATTAGTAAATGAATCTTTTTTTTCAAAATTAATATTTTCTGGTTGAAAATTAAAATTTTTGGTTTAGAATTCTTAAATTTTATTGCGAATTTGTCTTTTAGTTAGAAAATTATTCTTTTTGTTTAAAAATTCTTTTTTAGTTATAAATTCAAATTTTTGGTTTAGAATTCTTAAATTTGATCGCGAATTTGTCTTTTTGCTAGAAAATTATTCTTTTTGTTTAAATTTTTTTTTATTTATAAATTCAATATTTTTTTTGAGAATTTTTTAAAACTAAGAAAAATAAATTTTTTCTTTCCTAAAAAATGAAATTTTTGGTAAAGAATTTTGGAACTTTATTAAAAATTCGTATTTTTTTATAGTAAATTAATCTTTCTATTCAAAAATTCAGCTTTTCTATTTGAAAATTCAAATTTTTGATTGGCAATTTATGTATTTTGTTTAAAAATTGTATTTTTTTATTAGTAAATTATTCTTTTTCTTTAAAAAACGAATTTTCAATCAAATTTAATCAATTTTTATTGAAAATTCGTCTTTTTTGGTGCAAAATGTATCTTTTTGTTTTAAAATTCATCCTTTTTATATGAAAATTGTAATTTCTGAATCAGAACTTTTGAATCTTATAAAAATTTCGTCTTTTTTGTTTGCAAATCAATCTTTTCGTATAAAAATCATTATTAACAAAAAAATTATTTCTTTCTTAAAAATTCATCTTTTTGGTTGAGAATTCGTCTTTTTGGGTAAAAATTATTCTTCTTGTTAAAAGTTCACCTTTTTTTATGGAAAATTCAACATTTTAGTTGAAAATTCTTGAATTTGGTTAACAATTCATTTTATTTCGGAAGAACATTAATCTTTTTTAATTTAAATTTTACAACTATGTTTTAAATTTGAACTTCCTTCTTAAAAATAAAAACTAAAAATTATTTCATTTTTTCCTAAAATTTGGATTAAAAAGTCGTCTTTTTTTGTACAACATTAAACTTTTTGGTTTAGAATTATTAAATTTGATTAAAAATTCGTCTTTTTTGTTAGCAAATCAATCTTTTTGTATAAAAATAATTATTTATAAAAAATTATTTCTTTCTTTCTTAAAAATTCATCTTTTTGGTTGAGAATTCTTTAATTTTGTTGAGAATTCTTGAATTTGGTTAACAATTCGTTTTGTTGCGAAAGAAAATTAATCTTTTTTATTAAAAATTTGACACCTATGTTTTGAAATTGAACTTCCTTCTTAAAAATAAAAAATAAAAATAATTTCATTTTTGCTTGAAAATTTTATTGAAAACTCGTCTCTTTTAGTTGAAAATTCAACTTTTTGTTCAAAAATTTATCAAACCGATTCTAAGGTTAATCGATTTTCTTAAAAATGAAAAAATAAATTTTCTTTTTAAAAAATTGAAGTTTTTGGTTAAGCATTCTTCAATTTGATTGAAAATTTGTCTTTTTCGGTACAAAATGAATCTTTTTTTTAACTGGTTTAACTGAAAATTCAAATGTTCGTTCGTTTTTAAATAAAAATTCAGCTTTTTGTTAAAATTAAACTGTTTGGTGAAAAATTCGTTTTTTTTTATATTAGAAATTAATATAATTTACTTGAACATTTAACTTTTGGGTTGAGAATTCTTATTTTTAGTTGGATAATCGTCTTTTTTGGTGTAAAATTAAATTTTGAAATCAAAATTTAATATTTTTGATTTGATAATTCAACTGTTTTGTATAGAAAATTGATCATTTCTCTTGCAAGTGGAATAATTTAGTAAAAAAATGAACCATTTAGTAGAAAATTCGTTTTTTAAATACTTTAAATGTTTTTTTTTTAAATTAAAAGTTATTTCATTTTTGATTCCAAATTTACCTTTTATTAGTTGAAAAACTCAATACTAACCGGATTATCTGTCACATAAAATTCAATGAGGCAAATTTCAACAGTGACTCTAAAAAGCACTTTTCTATTTTATTAATAAAAACTCCTGTAAAAAAAAACAAGCTTCATCAATTTGATGATTGGACGTTAAATGAGATTTTTAATTTGGATTTTAATCTAATTTAAATTTCTTAAATTTTAATTTTTCTATTTTAATTGTTGATTTATTACGCAAGTTTATAATTCAACTCACGGTCACGCAGACAATAATATTGCCAACTTGACTCTATAAACACAAAAAAAATCAGATTTTACCTGAAGACTACGTTGTTTTTGGGGTGGGGGGGGGGCGAAAATTTACAATCCAAAATGTTTAATAATTATCATTTGTTACATGTGTATCGCGATGTTTAGAACCATGTATCCATTGGACTTTCATCTATAATGTTTCGTGTATTGTGAGAAAAGTATATGTCAGTTAAACAGATTTTGAAATCGACAACTCTCGAAAATCCTTCTCGAATAGTTATTGGTTTCTATTACACGTGTCTCACGCACATGATATTTCACAATCAGATTCAGCCGTACAAGTGGCTTTAAAGTCGCAAGGGACCATAGTGATCGTTTTGCAAGTCACCAACTTTCAAATACAATTCGCCTCAGGGTGAACTTCACGAAATTTCGCAGCCTCGCAAATGACTGATCAGTTATTCTCCAACGATATTATAAACGCACGAATCTTGCTTTCTATACAAGGAAAAAAAAAATCATTTTAAACTCAGCTCAATCTATCACATAGAGAACTACTTTTTCAGTACTAACCACTTTCGCCAGTAGTGGGAAATGAGAGAAATAAATCCAGGATGAGTTAAATTTTAGGTTTTGTTTTTTTTTTCAATTTAGGAACAAATCATTTTCTTCGCTATGAGAATGTTGAAATTGTTTGTTGTAAAAGCCCCTAAGGGCTACCCTAGTTTCTCGTTATCACGAAAGGGCATCTTGCATATAAGATAATTGTATTCAACTATTGATAAGTTGAAATGTATGCTCGCCTGGCTGGTAATGAAAGGAAGGGAGCGTATTCCGCCCCCAAATATATATATATCATGAACCTGCAGAATATCGGGATATCTCCCTTTAAGAGCTTTAATGCATAGCACCAAGACACGCCTTCATATCTCTGCAATTTCCAGAAACGAGCGGTGTCTGAAGTTCTTCAAGAGACACCCTATATAGGTCTCATCGATCTGAGCTCTATAGCGTAGCATTCTATGAGAGATATGTACTGCAGACACACCTACACAAGCATATCTGAGCGGTTGAATGCACGTATATGCATGTGGTTGAGCGAGTGGTAAAATGAGAGTAGAGTGCGGACATCAGAAATAAGGAATTCTTGAGCTAGAAGACGTCGTAGAAATGCGAAATACCCTCTTTTTTTATCTTCTCCTCTCTTCTGTATTAGTCGATTAAGTATAGTCTTGCCTCGACTTCAACACCAGACGAACCGATTGCCAGTGCGACCTAGAGAAATGACAGAATTTGATCTGATGAGTCGATTCAACTGAGGCATTACAGGGTGAAAGTATATCGAAGTCTATTGGATACGTATTTTTTCTTTTGATCTTATGGGCCTTAGTTGTCGAGATATCAAAGTTTTAATATTTACGCATGAGCACACGACTGAGCTCAGCCGGACCTCGGACTGGCCGTGTGAGCGTCAATTTTCAAACCTCGATATTCATCTTCTTAGTTGAAACTTTAACTTTTTGGTTGAGAGTCTTCAATTTTATTAAAAATTCGTCTTTTTATAGTAAATTAATCTTTTTGTTTACAAATTCGTCTTTTTTAGTCGTAAATTCAACATTTTGGTTGAGAATTCTTGAATTTGATTGAAAATTCATTTTTTAAGTTACAAATTTCTAAGGTTTAAAGTTAAACAGCCTTACTTAAAATTAGAAAAAAAAAATTTTTTCCTAAAAAATGCACTTTTTGGTAAAGAATTAAAGAAATTTATTAAAAATTCGTCTTTTTTAAAGTAAATTAACCTTTCTGTTCAAAATTTCATCTTTTTGTTTGAAAATTCTTTTTTTGTTTGAAAACTCAACTTTTTGGTTCAGAACTCTTGAATTTTATTGCGAATTTGTCTTTTTCTTAGTAACTGAATCTTCTTGTTCACAAATTCGTCTTTTTTAGTTATAAATTCAACATTTTGTTTGAGAATTCTTGAATTGGATTGAAAATTCGTGTTTTTTCGTTAGAAAATTTATCTTTTCGTTGAAAAATTCATTTTTTAGATTACAAATTTAATAACCAGGTTTTAAAGTTAAACTACCTTCTTTAAAATTAAGAAAAAAAATTTAATTCTCAAACAATGAAATTTTTGGTAAAGAATTATTGAATTTTATTAAAAATTCGTCTTTTTTAAAGTAAGTTAACCTTTCTGTTCAAAAATTCATCTTTTTTAGTTGAAAATTTAACTTGTTGCTTGGCAATTCATGTATTTTGTTTAAAATTGTATTTTTTATTAGAATATTAATTTTTTTCTTTAAAAACTAATATTTTCTAGTAAAAAATTCAACTGTTTGGTTTAAGATTATGAAATTTGAATGAAAATTCGTTTTTTTTAGTGCAAAATTAGTCTTTTTTTCTTGATCTAGAACACGTTGTAGAAATGCAAAATACCCTCTTTTTTTATCTTTTCATCTCTTCTGTATTAGTCGATTAAGTATAGTTTTGCCTCGACTTCAAAAAAAGATGAACCGATTGCAAGTACGACCTTGAGAAATGACAGAATTTGATCTGATGAGTCGATTGAACTGGGGTTTTACAGGGTGGAAGTATATTAAAATCTATTGGACACATATTTTTTCTTTTGATTTTATGGGCCTTAGTTGTCGAGATATCAAAGTTTTAATATTTACGCATGAGCACACGACTGAGCTCAGCCGGACCCCGGACTAGCCGTGTAAGCGTCAATTGTCAAAAATCGATATTCATCTTCTTAGTTGAAACGTTAACTTTTTGGTTGAGAGTCTTCAATTTTATTAAAAATTCGTCTTTTTATAGTAAATTAATCTTTTTGTTTAAAAATTATTTTTTTGTTTGAAAACTCAACTTTTTGGTTCAGAACTCTTGAATTTTATTGCGAATTTGTATTTTTCCCAGAATCTTAATCTTTTTGTCCACAAATTCGTCTTTTTTAGTTATAAATTGCCTTCTTTAAAATTAGGAAAAAAAGTTTTTATTCCTAAAAAATGAACTTTTTGGTAAAGAATTATTGAACTTTATTAAAAATTCGTACTTTTTAAAGTAAATTAACCTTTCTATCCAAACATTCATCTTTTGTTAATGAAAATTTAACTTGTTGGTTGGTAATTTATGTATTTTGTTTAAAATTGTATTTTTTTATCAGTAAATTAATCTTTTTCTGTAAAAAACTAATATTTTCAAGGTAAAAATTCAACTGTTTGTTTTAGGATTATTAAATTTGATTGAAAATTCGTTTTTTTTAGTGCAAAATTAATTTTTTTTTGCTTGGGCTAGAAGATGTCGTAGTAATGCGAAATACCCTCTTTTTATCTTTTCTTCTCTTCTGTATTATTCGATTAAGTATGGTCTTGCCTCGACTTAAACATCAGACGAACCGATTGCCAGTGCGACCTAGAGACATGACAAAATTTGATCTGATGAGTCGATTCAACTGAGGCATTACAGGGTGAAAGTATATTGAAGTCTATTGGATACGTATTTTTTCTTTTGATCTTATGGGCCTTAGTTGTCGAGATATCAAAGTTTTAATATTTACGCATGAGCACACGACTGAGCTCAGCCGGACCTCGGACTGGTCGTGTGAGCGTCAATTTTCAAACCTCGATATCTCCGAAACTAAGGACCATTGGACTGCAAGAAAAAACACGTATATAATGGATTTTGATGCACTTTCATTTCCACAAGAATACACTTTTTCATTCTGCAATGTGTTTAATGTAGTTCGGTGTCCATAACATTGACGAGCTAAAAGTTGTTGAAAATTAATCGAGTGAAATTATTCTCACGAATATTTCCCGGTTCTGAATATCAACATACATGGGATGATATCACTCAATGTAGTTTTTTTCCCGCGACACAGGCAACCGGATCTAACTAAATGAATTGTTTTTGGGGAAAATGGTATCTAAATAAAAATCGGCTCCGCCACAGCGTTATTAATTAAAGAGCGAATGAAAAATCAGATGAGAAATTCTCTGAAATTTTAAACCATGAAATGTGATTCTTAAATCTTGATCAATGTTTTTTTGTCATTGGTCGTGTCGTAAATTTTACGAATCTTCTTTCTGCGGGTATAAAGTTTATTACAATGTTTCATAAAACTATGTAACATGTACATTTTACGGATTCTCTGTCTGCGTACTTTGGAATGACGTTAATAAGGAACATGACGCCTGTCGTTTGTTTGTCGTTTCTTCTATTCCGGATTTTTTTTTTGCTTTTTTTTTTTTTGTTTCATAGTGCACAAAAGGGTGCACGTGCTGCAGATGTATTGATGTTTCGTCGACATGAGCTTTAGTCGCACAGCCTGGTATCGATCTCGGAACCCAAGCCACGCTTCCACATTTCCTCCCTCGCTTCCCCATTTCCCTTCGGCTTTCACGACCCACCCTTAGTCACCCTCAATGTTAAAGCTCCACCCTCCACCCTCCGGAACCTCCTACGGCAGCTTCTAGCTTCTAGCAAATATCACACGCGAATGAAAATATCTGGAAATGCCGCGGGCACGAGAAATGATACATTAAGGTGGTTGTGATGGCATATTTAATTTTTTTCTGTCCCTTGATCGAGCAATAAGTTTCAAAGGTGCCAAAAATATAGTTTAACTGTCTTACTTCAAATTTTTAAAACAGTGTCAATAATAGAACAAGTTTTGAAAAGTGGTAGCAAAATAGTGGCATGATTTTTTTTATTGCAGAGATAAAGAGAAACAATTTTTTAGTTCGGAAAATAGAGAAAACTCTAATCCACTATTAGCAGGTCACAGTGTTTGTGCAAATTTTCTCTTGAAGATTATCTTTTTACTTATAAATTTTATTTTTTTTCTGCTTCTTTTTTAAAAACTGAAATTTTACTTAGAAAATGTACTTATTGTTTAAATTAAATTTTTAGGGTTAAAAATTTTTTGGTTAAGAATTTTAAAATTTTATTAAAAATTCGTCTTTTTTTGGTAGCAAAGTAATATTTTTGTTCAAAAATTAAACTTTTTGGTCAGCAATTCATGCATTTTGTTTAAAAATTGTATTTTTTAAGAGTAAATTAATCTTTTGTTTAAAAATTAATCTTTTTGGTAAAAATGCACCTTTTTTACTTTAAAATTAAACATGTTGGTTGAGAATTCTTGAAATTTTTAAATTAAGGTTAAGGTTGAACTACTTTCTTAAAAATTAAATAATTTCTTTTTTCTTTCTATTTTAAAAATTCAATTTTTTGGTTAAGAATTTTACAAAAATAGTAGAATTTTCATTTTTCATGGTCCAAAATGCAACGATTTGATTGAAATTTTAACAAATTTGTTAAAAAGTGATACTCTTTCGTCAAAAAATTCTGATGCTTTCTTAAAAACTAAACTATTTCTTAAAAAAAATTTTTTTTGTTTAAATTTAATATTTTCAGTTTAAAAGTTTTGGTTAAGAATATTGAAATTTTATTAAAAATGCGTCTTTTGTAGTTGAAAATTTAACTTTTTGGTTAGCAATTCATGTAGTTTGTTTAAAAATTGTATTTTTTTAATACTAAATTAATCTTTTTGCTTAAAAATTAATACTTTCTAGTTGAAATTTAAACTTTCTGGTTTAGAATTCTTGAATTTTATTGAGAATTCCCCTTTTTTGTTAAAAAATTAATCTTTTTGTTAAAAACTCATCTTTTTTACTTTAAAATGTAACATTTTGGTTGAGAATTCTTGAATTTTGTTAAAAATTGATCTTTTTTAGTAGAAAATTGATCTTTTAATTTTTAAAATTCATCTTTTTGGTTACAAATTTGACAATTAGGGTTTAAGGTTGAACTACTATCTTAAAAAATAAATAATTTCTTTCTAATGCAACTATTTGATTGAAATTTTAACGAAGTTGCTAAAAAGTCCTACTTTTTCGTTAAAAATTTTTCTGCTTTCTTGAAAACTGAACTATTTCTTAGAAAATTTACTTTTTGTTTAAATTTAAAATTTTAGGGTCCAAAAGAGAATTGAAATCCTTTCTGGATGAAAATTCCACTATTTTTTATACTTATTTTTATTTCAAAATTTGTCTGTTTTTAAAGAAATTTATAGATTTCAACTATTTTGTTTAAAACTCATCCTTTTTAGTTGAAAAAAATTTGTCTTTTCAGATTAAAAATTTAATTTTTTTCTCAAAAGCTTCTTTTTTGTTACAAAAAAATACTTGTATTTTGATTTTAAAATGTAACCTGGGATTTTTTAAAATGCAAATTCAACTATATAAAAAAATATAATAAATATTCATCTGTTTTAATAAAAAAATGATCTTTTTGGAAAAATTTAACAATTTGGTTAAAAAGTCATCCTTTTTGGTTGAAAAATTGTTCTTTTTGGAATGAAAATCCAGTTTGTTTCGTGGAAACTTGTTGTTTGAATTGATATTTTTTTAGTGAAAAGCCAACTGAAATCTTTTTGAACAGAAAACTAAACTATTTTCTTTTTGATTTAAAAAAGCATCTGTTTTAGTAGAAATTTCATTTTTTTTTAAATGAAAAATGTTAAATCAGTTTATTAAGAAATAATTTTTTTGTTGAAGATATATATTATTAGTTTAAAATTCGTATCTTCGATTGCAATTTTTAACTGTTTAGTGGAAAGGCCTATTTTTAAGATTTGAAATTTCATTTTCGGCTTGGCTTAAAGGTTCCACAATTTTGATAAACTTTTTTTTCTTTCGAGTGAAAAATCTTCATTCCTTGAAAAAAGCTATCTTTTATTATAGAAAAAACTTTATTTGTTTAAAATAAATCAATAAATTTGAGAATTTGAAATTTTTATCTGAAATATGAAAATATAAATTGTTTTACAAGAACTGACAGTTGATATAATGTTCGATCTTGCAAGAGAAATATCAGAAATCACGTACACATGTCAATAACGATGGTCGAAAAAATGGTCACTAATAATATGAACTGACCTTAAAGAGTCGGAAAACGTTTCCTATATTTCTTTTCAATACTAACGTATCTCAGAGTTGAAAATTCTCAAAGACGTTATAAAAATAAGTATTGAGCATTGAGTGTTACTGAAACATTTTGTGCTCAGAGAAGATGTCGAGATGTCGCTCTTGGCTCATTATCTAACTGGTACTAATTTAGTATCCATTTATTTATAAATTTAAGGCGTTGTCGTTCATGAATCATGCTGACAGAATTCGATCTGATGATTTGATTCAACTGAGGCTTTACAGGACGAAAGTATATCGAAATCTATTGGATACGTATTTTTTCTTTTGATTTTATGGGCTTTGGTTGTCGAGATATCAAAGTTTTAATATTTACGCATGAGCACTCGACTGAGCTCAGCCGGTCCGCGGACTGGCCGTATGAGCGTCAATTTTCAAACTTCGATATCTCCGAAATTAAGGACCATTGGACTGCAAGAAAAAATACGTATCTAATGGATTTTGATTCACTTTCATTTCCAAAATGTTGAAAATTAATCGAGTGAAATGATTCTCACGAATAACGATGGTCTAAAAAATGGTCAGTAGTAATATAAAATGGCCTTAAAGAGTCTGAAAACATTTCCTTTATTTCTTTTTAATGCCAGCGTATCTCAGAGTTCGAAATTCTCAAAGATGTTATAAAAATAAATAATGAGCATTGAGTGTTGCTGAAACCTTTTGTGCTTGGAGAAGATGTCGAGCAGACGGAAATGTCATTTTGATTCCCGAGACAATTCTAACGGTCGATCAAATCTATATACGAACCAGAGGATTGATTTACATATATATCGCTCTTGGCTCATTATCTAACTGATACTAAATTAGTATCCATTTATTTATAAATGTAAGGCGTTGTCGTTCATGAATCATGATTCATTACACTGATCTCTGCCAAGATAAAATCCTTAATGTTTATCATTTGCATCAAGATATTAAAGATTTTTTATTCGAATTTATTTCCCGGATGTATTAGGGAAACACGTCCCTCGTTTCACGTCCTTATTGTATGGTATTTATTACACATAGAAAAAAATAATCAATACGTGAAAATCGTAATCTGCACTCTCCAAAAGGGGAGTTGTAGGAAAACTGGTTGATCTGAACGGCGTTGAATGAACTCCATTCTCACCCTATAGTTGCACTAAGAAAAATTATTATTAAAAAATAAATAAATAATAAAAATAAATCTAAGATAAATTAAGATTTGTCCAGTATCTTTGACTTCCAAATTCATTGTGAACTTTAGTTGTGTTTTATCTCTTGATCAATCTATTCAAAATAAAAGTTTGAAAAGCAGAAATTAATCATCGAAGAGAATAATGCTTTCAAAAATGTAGCAACTTTTCAAAAGATATAATATATAACCAAGAAGCTCTAACGATAAATAAACTCGAGCGTCTCGGCGTAGTTTATGGGGTATTTTTCCGAAAGGTAGTGTAAACAAAGTGAAGTGACAAATAGCTGTTTGTCCGCTTTTGTCTTTCTGGTTCCGAACGTTCCAAATTTAACGGAAAGTGCTTGTTATTCGAGGGTGAAAGCTAATTATGCATTCTGAGACAATTTTGAATTAATAACATGACTATGATTTTATTAATAAAATATTAACATTTTACCAAGGGACAGCGTTAATGTGACCAATGATTGAGTTGGTGGTAGTGAAGAAATTTTTTTTTTTTTCACAGAAATAATTTTTTTTTTCAATTGCATAGGACCCAATTAAAAAGTCCAACGAATTTTGTTTCGAAAGTAATTATTTTTAATTAAGAACCGCATTATTACATTTTTAGTGGAGAATTCCTCTCTTTAGTTAATTCTTATTTTTTTATTTTGTTGATCATTCAACAGTTTTGTTAAAACGTTTTTATTAGAAAACTGAACTTCATCTTTTTGGTCGATTTTAACGATCCTTCATTAAAAATTAAAATATTTTGTGTGTGTAAAAATTCATCCTTTTGGATTTAAAATTCATTTTTAATAAATAAATATATTTTATTGATGAAGATTCATCTGTTTGGTTGAAATTTTCACTATTTTACTGACAATTCCTCTCTTTTGGTTGAATTAAATTGTTGTTAGATTCAAATTCGAAAACTTTTTTGATTTGAAGTATTAAACATTACATTTTTATTGAAAATTCTTTTTTTTTTGTTGTTGTTAAATTTTTATCTCCTTAGTTGATATTTTTTTGTTTTAAGATAGTATTTTAAACTGCAAATTTAACTACTTTATTTTTGGTAGCAATTTGATCTTTTTTATTCAAAAATTAATGTATTTTCTCGAAAATTTTTGTGATTGAAAATTAATATCTTGGTAGAAAATCAATCTTTTGAATAGAAAATTTAACTATTTTTGTAGAAAATTTATATTTTTGGATTAAAAATCCCACTGCTTCATAGAAAATTCTTCTTTTCAGAAAGAAAATTTATACTTTTGGATTGAAAATTTATCTTTGATAAAACAATCATCATTTTTGGTTGTAAATTTAACTTTTTTGTTGAAAATCCTTCTTTGTTAGCTGAATTAAACTGTTTTTCATCTAAAATTAAAACCTTCAATTTAATAATTAATAATAATTTATAAATTAAAAATAATTTAAAATAAATGATTATTTTCAAAGATTTATCTGTTTATTTGAAATGTGTTTTTGGATGAAAAATAATTTTTTAATCTAAAAATGCAGCTATTTCAATTTTTGCTCTAACATTGATCTTTACACATCAAAAATTTAACTACTGGGTGAAAAATTTAGGTATTTTTTTTAATATATTTTTTTGCAGAAAATAATTATTCTTAGTTAAAAATTCAAATTCTCGGGTCGAAAAATTTCACTATTTCGTTGAAATTTCGTCTTTTTAGACAGAAAATTCGATTTTTCATATTGAAAATTCATCTTTGGTAAAAAAAAACTTTTTTGGTTTAAATTGAACTATTTTGTTGAAAATTCTTATTTTTTGGTTGAATTAAACTATTTTTTATTTAAAATTAGAACAGTTTTTAAAAAAATTTAACAGCATTTTCGTTAAAAATTAATTTTTTTAATTGAAAATTTAAATATTTTCTCTTTTTATGAAAATTGTTCTTTTGGCTTAAAATTTTATTAGCTGGGTAGAAACTTCAACTTCAAAATTCGACAATTTTCTAAGTACTTAAACTATTTTGTTGAAAAAAAACTTTTTTTGTTGAAAATTCGACTCTGTAAGTTGAAAATTCAATTATTTGGTTAAAAATTCATCTGCTCGAGTGTGTAAAAGTAAAATTTTTTTTTATTTCGACTTTTAAGCTTGAAAAATTAACTCTTTCGCATCAACATTACCCATGTAGAAATTCCGATCAGGCTTTAGTAGGGCCATGTATAGTTTTCCCTATTTCAGATCAGGCGCTGGTCGGGAAAATAGAGAGGGCCTAACTAGTTTTGTAACGCTGTTTTAGCCAGGTTCTAGCTAGACATTCTGAACAGGCCCTAACTAGAGTGCCTTTTTATCGCCCGATCTATTAACTGATGAATATTTAATTGATGTGAAAAAAAAGGTATTTAAAAAAATAGAAAATAATTGATTGCGAGTATTTTGACTTTAAATATTAAACCTTCGAGTTGAAAGTCGATGTAAAAGCTATACTCATAAGCTAAAGCTCAAAAAATTTTAAAATCTCTTTTTCTAGTTAAATATTTATTATTAAACGACATTATGTAAATGTAAAGTATACGAACTGTTAACAGGAGTATCAATAAAATAATTGTTAAAATAATAATTTTAATTGATTGAAATTTTTCTTCCTGTAATAATATTCGTTTTTTCCCGTTTCTGAAAAAAAAAAAAAAAAAAAACAGGATACAGATAGATTTTCCATATCTATACGAGGCACAAAATTCTTAAAAATTGAAATAGGAAAATCATTCGGATTTCTCCGGTTTGAGACAATTTAGGGCCATTTGTAAATATTGGCAAAATCCTGCCGGGAGTTGACAATCTTTTCCGCGCAGTAGAAAATCGCAGCTTGGTCAGCCAACTTTGCTTTGGTGCAGAATCTCAGTAGTAGCGGAAGACTTTTAGTCCGGCACGTTAGCCTCAAGCACGAAGCGTCATCAAAGTCAAAGGATCTTTCAAAAAGTTTTCGACCGCAGGCTCTCAACATTTTGCACTGAATTTCTTCACAATTTCGGAAGCCTTTCTTTACTTACAGTTTCTAGGATAAAAAATTTTACCTTCAATGTACGCAGATGTAGCATTTTCAAATGAAACGTTTTTCAAAGCAAACCGACAACCTTAAGGCTCTAAAGGAGCCGAAAAAATATTCAATAAATAATGAACAAACTTCTAAAATATTCATACGTGGTAGACGATTACAATTGGTTCGATTACTTGTCGTTGAACTGACCTTATAGAGGCTGCCTGTAACCACACTTCGAGGCAAAACACGTTTTCGTTTGCAGCCTTCACTTTTTCCACGTACGAATTTCTCGCCGACCACAAACAGAGGTCGTTGAATCAATTCTTTTTTGTCAAAACATAAAGGACTGAACCTTTTAATTTCGTAATTAAAGTTAAGATCTATATTCTTTTGAATATGCCGTGCGTAAATTACGTAAAGCCGTTTTTCTATCATGTCTTATCTGAGCTGGGGGGGGGGGGGGAGAATGGTTAAAATAATTTTTTACGTAAGATACTTTCACGTTGGCGAATTACGGAAAAACAAACGTTTAAATAAATTTATTTTGTCTTTGCAAAAAAGATCGAATTTAAACCAAACAGTTGAGCTTTTCAATAAAAAAAGATAAAAGCTCATTAATAAATTAAATAGTTAAATTTTAAGTTTAAATAATTAATCTTTTTTTCTTAAACCACAAAAATAAATATTTGAATGAATTTAATCGATAAAAATTCATTTTCCACAAAAAAGTTCTTTAACGAAAAGAGATCACCTTTTAACTAAAAGAATACATCTTCAGTAAAAAAATTAATTTTTTAAATAAATAGTAAAATTATCAAGCAAAAAAGTAAATTTTCAACTGATCGGGAAGAGCCCACATTTTTTATATCAAATTTTTTTTAAAATCGTTTACCAACGATCTGATTTTATTGTTCCGAATCATTTATTTATAAATAATTTTTCTAGTGGCCAAAGTGAAAATTATTATTTTTTTAACTGTGGTGGTTCATGAAAGTTGGAGACTTGCGAATGTAGGTCGTGCACATCAGATGAAGATATGGGGATTGAACTGGCAGATAAGATAAAAATTCAGGTAGTCTCATATGACTTATAAAAAAGACGATTATTATGGGACAATAGTCGAAATAAAAATAGGTCACAAATTAGGATAATAAATTTTCGTAAACATTTTTTATTCTACTTAAGTTTTTTTTAAATGGCGTAAGGGATCATTTAAAAAACGTGAGTTATTTTTTTCGATAAAATTGAACTCTTTTTTTTTTAAATTTTAAATTGATTTTTTAAAAATTAATTCTAACTATTTTTGGTAGAAAATTTATATTTTTTGGTAGAAAACTAATCATCTTGGCTAAAAAATTTATATTTTTTAAAACAATTTATCTTTTTTTTAAAGAAATTATTTCTTTAATTAAAGATTCATGATTTTAGTTCAAAATACATGTCTATAGTTGAAAATTCACTTTTTTGTTTAAAACTTTAAAATGTAAACTATTTAGTTAAAAATTCATCATTTTAGTTGGAAATAATTTCTTTGTTTGAAAATTTTATTATTCTATTTTTGGTAAACATAATTTTTTCCACTTAATAAATTCATACACTTTGTTGAAAATTCATCTTTTTGTGAAAAAAAGAATACATTTTTTTAGTTAAAATGTTTTTTTTTAAATTCTTCTTTTTTTGTAAAAATCTATATTCGTTGGTAAAAATTGACACTTTTGTTTGACACTTTGAAAATTAAAATATTCAATTAAAAATTAATTTTATTGATTAAAGAATAATTACTTTAATTTCTTTGGTTCAAAATTTTGTAAAAAATTCATTTTTACGACTCAAGATGCATAATTTTATGTAAAAATACAATACTTTAGTTAACAATTTATTAGTTTACTTGAATTACATGTATTTTTAGAAAAAATCTTCCTTTTTGGTAGAAAATTCTTTATTCTTGATAGAAAATATGTATTTTTTTTATTTCAATTTTTCCATTTTTGCTGAAAAACATTTTTTTTGCTCAAAAATTCATGCATTTTGTTGAAAGTTCATCTTCTTGTAAAAAAAGAATCTATTTAAAAAAATTTGTTTCTTTGATTGAAGATGCATAATTTTGATTAAAAATACATATTTTTAGTTAAAATGTTTTTTTTAACTCTTCTTTTTTGTTAGAAAATTCTTTTTTTTTGTGTAAAAAATCTATTCTTTTCTGAAAAACGACAGTTTTGTTTAACACTTTGAAAATTAAAATATTCAATTAAAAATTAATTTTATTGGTTAAAGATTAATTAATTTAATTTCTTTGGTTCAAAATTTTGTAAAAAAATTCATTTCTTCAACTGAAGATGCATAATTTTATGTAAAAATACATTACTTTAGTTAAAAATTTATTTAAATAATTTGAAAATCATGTATTTTTTGTAAAATTCTTCCTTTTTGGTAGAAAATTTTTCATTTTTGATAGAAAATCTATATTCTTGGGTCATGATTGGCAGTGTTGTTTGAAACTTTAAAAGTTAAATTAGTCAATAAAAATTTTGTTGTTGTTAAAGATTTATCATTTTAATTAGCAAATAATTTCTTTGGTTGAAAAATTAATTTTTCCATTTTCGCTTAACAACATTTTTTTCGATCAAAAATTCATGCATTTTCTTGAAAACTCATCTTTTTGTAAATAATGCATCTTTTTTGTTAAAAATATTCAGTTAAAAATTCACCTTTTCGTTCAAAATGTATTTTTTTTGAATTTTTTTTTTTAGAAAATTTATCTGCTTAGGTGAAATTCAAAAGTTTTGTTTGAAACTTTGAAAGTGAAACTATTCAGTTATAAATTCATTTGTTTTTTTTTGTTTGGTTAAAGATTCAACATTTTGATTAAAAATTA
>JAAAKG020000031.1:2555731-2614223 GCA_010014905.2 Druon quercuslanigerum
TTTCTTTGGTTGAAAATTTAACTATTCAATTTTTGGCGAACATTTAATTCTTCTCTTAAATATTTATGTATTTTGTTCAAAATGTATTTTTTTTGAATTTTTTTTTTAGCAAATTAATCTTCTTGGGTGAAATTTCAAAGTTTTGTTTAAAACTTTGAAAGTTAAACTATTCAGTTATAAAGTCATTTGTTTGTTTTTTTTGTTTGGTTAAAGATTCAACATTTTGATTAAAAATTATTTCTTTGGTTGAAAATTTAACTATTCAATTTTTGGCGAACATTTAATTCTTCTCTTAAATATTTATGTATTTTGTTAAAAATTTATTGTTTTTAGTAAATTATTTAGTAGTTATTGTTTATTAGTAAGAAGGCAGTCAAAGGCCAACGATGTTCCTGAAAATCAACTTTTTTGTTAAAAATGTATATTTTACAAAAAAAATTCAACTATTTTGTTTTGAATTCGTCCTTGTTGGTTCAAAATTTAATTATTTATTTAAAAATTCATCATTTTGGTCAAAAATCGTCTCTTATTTAAAAATTCAGGTTTAAACTAAAAAATTTTTTTTTAAAGTCTAGTTATTAGTTTAAAAACAAACGAAAAAATAATTTCGAGTATCCAATCGGCGGAGTGAAAAAAGGAATGTAAGAGTAATTCTTGAAATACTTGGAAAGTTATTGCAAAGAAAAAAGGATTTTTCATCGAAACTTTCTTTGCACGTGCCGATGGGCGAAAGTCAAAGGCCAACGTGATTCAGCGAAACGATATCGATTAAGGAGCGCCAAAACGTTATTTGAGGCTGCGTCAGAAAAAAAAAAAGAAAGTTACAAATAAGACTCAACTCAATTCAACTCAACTCAACTCAACTCAAGTAAAGAGAGCTGTGCTGAAGCAAAGCGACGCGACGTCGGAATCAGTCGGGCGAGGGGAAAGGGGGAGGGTGGTGGGGGAGACTCACTCCCTCGGTTATGCAATCAGACTTGGTGGTGCATGCGCAGCATTTTCAAGCGAATACTCGTTTGCTCGGTGTTTTCCAGGATTTTTGATCGCGCGACCAAAATACCAATGAGCAGCGCGACATGATTGCGTCGTCGACATCTACATGTTACCGACCCTTGCGAAGTCACTTTCGAATCTCCCGCGGACATCTAGCGCCTCTCTTTGGCTGGCGCGGCGCGCCAATAAAAGAATTTTTGAAAAAAAAATATTTCAAAACGTAATCAGAATTGTTCGAATTCAACAAAATAGTTGGATAATGAATCTTCAACCAAAAAAATGTTGAATATGAATGCCGAAATTTTCAAACAAAAAATTCGAGAGAGTTTAATTTTCATATCAACTAAAGAAAATTTTTATTCAAATAAGAAACAGTGGAGTTTTACCAAAATCGACGCATTTTTTTTTTTTTTACAAAAAAGTTATATTTCATGAACCAGTTGGTTGAATTTATAAAACACAAAAACAAGTTTTCTGTAAAAGAGTGTAATTAGAAGATAAGGCATTTTTAACCAAAAAGGACCAAGTTATAACTAAATTCGTAATTTGTAAAAAAGTTTTTTGAATTTCCAACAAAAGAATTAAATTTTCAATAAAATTATAAAATTTTTTATACAAGAAAAGTTAACTTTTATTTTTTAATCGAAAATATAATATATTACATCTTAAGAATGAACCATTCACTTTCAAGAAGAAAATTTTTAACCAAATAGTTGCATTTTATTACAAAAAGATGAATTTTTAAGGAAGGAAATTAATTTTCTATCTAAACGATAATTTATCTACAAAAATGTAATGTTTAGTACTTTAACCAAAAAAGTATTTTAAATTTAATTTAACAAAAAAAGTTCAATTTTAACACAATTGCTGAATTTATAAACAACAAAAACCAATTTTGCATAAAATAGTGGTATTTTTAAATGATAAAATGAATTTTCAATAAAAAATTTGAATTTTTAACCAAATAATTTGTAAACAAAATTATTGAATTTACAACAAAAGAATTAAATATTCGATAATTTTCATTCAATAATTCAATTTAAAAACATTAATTTTTAACTAAAATTGGAATAAGTTACGTCTTAAGTTTGAAGCATTAATTTACAAAACAACAACAAAATTAACAAAATAAATCAATAAATTAATTTTCTTTTGAAATGATGATTTATTTAAGAAAATTTAATAGTTTATATTTCAAACACAAAATAATTTAAAATGAAATTTGACGGTATAGTCCAGAAAGGCGAATTTTTAAAAAAATTTGAATTTTCAACCAAAAAGAACATTTTTACAAAATAGTCAAATTTTTAATAAAATTATTGAATTATTGACAATAGAATTAAATTTTCAATGAAATAATACAATTATTGTTTAAAAAAGATGATTTTCAACCTAGTAGTTGAATTTTTGTGCTAAAAATACCAATCTTCTGCAAAATAGTGCAATTTTCTACCCGAATTTATGAACTTTAAACAAAACAAAAAGGATTGTCAACAAAATAATTTCAATTTTCAAACAAAGAAATGATTTTCAATTGAAATAATCAATTTCCAACTAAAAAAATGAATTTTTAATCAAATAGTTGAACGTTTAAAGTGAAATGTCAACAAAAAAAGTGAATTTTCAACAAAAAAAGGATTGTCCACAAAATACTTAAATTTCTACCGAAAGAAATGCTTTTCAGTAGAAACGATTAATGTGCTAAAAAAAATGAATTTTCAATAAAATACTTAAATTTATAAGCAAAGAAATTATTTTCAATTAAAAATATGAATCTACAACCAAGCAAATAAATTTTCAACAAAAAAAGGATTCTCAACACAATACTTAATTTTCAACGAAAGAAATCTTTTTCAGTATAAATAAATAATCTTATAGAAAAAAATGAATTTTTAAAAAAAAATTTCAATTTTCAACCAAAGAAATTATTTTTATTTGAAATTATGAATTTCCAACCGAGAAAATGAATTTCCAATCAAATAGTGAAACTTTTAAAGTAAAATGTCAACAAAAAAAAGTGAATTTTCAACAAAAAAATGTATTGTTAATAAATTGCTTAAATTTTCAGATAAAGAAATGATTTTCAGTTGAAATTATGAATCTTTAACCGTAAAAAATGAATTTTTAACAAAAAAAGGATTGTAAAAAAACTTACATTTTCACTAATGAAATGCTTTTTAGTAGAAATAATTAATCTGCTACAAAAAAAAAATCATTTTCAACACAAAATTTTAATTCTCAAATAAAGAAATTATTTTTATTTTAAATTATGAATCTTCAACCAAAAAAGTTGATTTTCAACTAAAAAAGAATTTTCAATAAAATACTTCAATTTATAAAAGAAGAAATTATTTTCAATTGAAAGAATGAATCTTCAACTAAACAAATGAACTTTCAACAAAAAAGGATTCTCAACAAAATACTTAATTTTCAAGGAAAGAAATCTTTTTCAGTATAAATGATTAATCTTCTACATAGAAATGAATTTTCAAGAAAAAATGTCAATTTTCAACCAAAGAAATTATTTTGATTTGAAGTTATGAGTTTTCAACAAAAAAAATAATTTTCAATAAAATACTGTAATTTACAACCAAAAAAATTATTTTCATTTAGAAAAATGAAGCTACAACCAAACAAATGAATTTTCAACAAAAAAAGAATTGTCAACAATAAGATATTCTCAACAAAATATTTAATTTTTAACGAAAGAAATCTTTTTCAGTAGAAATGATTAATCTTCTACATAGAAATCAATTTTTAACAAAAAATCAATTTTCAAGAAAAGAAATCTTTTTTTTTTGAAATTATTTGAATTTTCAAGAAAACAAATGAATTTTCCACAAAAAAAGAATTTTCAATAAAATATTGAAATTTACAACCAAAGAAATTATTTTCAATTAAAAAAATGAATCTACAACCAAACAAATAAATTTTTAACCAAAAAACGATTGTTAGCAAAATATTTAAATTTTTAAGCGAAGAAATGATTTTTAATTGAAATGATGAATTTTCGAAAAAAAATGAATTTTCAACAAAAAAAGGATTGTGAACAAAATACTTAATTTTCGTTCGAAGTGAAGACAACTGATCAATCTTCTACAAAGAAATGAATTTTCAACAAAAAAAGAATTTTCAAAAAAATATTGAAATTTACAACCAAAGAAATTATTTTCAATTAAAAAAATGAATCTACAACCAAACAAATAAATTTTTAACCAAAAAACGATTGTTAGCAAAATATTTAAATTTTTAAGCGAAGAAATGATTTTTAATTGAAATGATGAATTTTCGAAAAAAAATGAATTTTCAACAAAAAAAGGATTGTGAACAAAATACTTAATTTTCGACCGAAGTGAAGACAACTGATTAATCTTCTACAAAGAAATGAATTTTCAACAAAAAATTTCAATTTTCAACTAAAGAAATTATTTTTATTTGAAATTCTGAATCTTCAACCAAAAATGTGATTTTTCAACAAAAAAATAAATTTCAATAAAATACTTAAGTTTACAACCAAAGAAATTATTTTTAATTAAAAAAAAATGATTTTACAACCAAACAAATAAATTTTCAACAAAAAAAAAAGAATTTTCAACAAAATCCTTAAACTTTCAACCACATAAATTATTTTCAATTTTAATTATTTTCAAAATACTTAATTTTTCAACGAAAGAAATGCTTTTCAGTAGAAATGCTTTTTAGTAGAAATGATTAATCTTTTACCATTCAAGAAATAAAAGGATTGCCAACAAAATACTTAAATTTTCAACCAAAGAAATTATTTTCAATTGAAATGATGAATCTTCAACCAAAAAAAAAAGAATTTTTAACCAAATTGTTAAAGTTTCAAATAAAAATGTCAATTTTCTACCCAGAATATTGATTTTCTGAAGAAAAAAATTTCCAACAAAATACATGATTTTTCAAACCAGTAAATTATATTTGTTTACTTTTAATTTTTAATTTTCTTCTCTTTTTCTTCTCCCTTTTTAATCAAAAAGTCACATCTTGAGAATAATTTTCTTGCATTAAGAACTCTGAATATAAAAATAACATTTACCTTGGCAAATGTACCGAAATTAATGAATCAGGCTTGCTTGGAAGTGGTCTCCATATTCGCATTAAAATTCACCTAATGAATTTGTATTTTTTGCACAAACATAAGTCTGTCTCGCTTGGCGACATGAACATTGAAGAGCCGAGGAAAGGAAGGATTATTACAAAATGGTAATTCACAAGGGACTCGTTGCCAGACATCTATAGGAATAAAGTCAGGTCCGTTACCAGTCACTTCCATTCCATGGACATTAATGAGAACTCCGTAAAAGTCATTATTTTTACAACCAATGCCACCTTAGCCCAGTTATGATGGAAAAAACGCCTCGTTTTTTAAGCTCATTCTGTTCTACTATTTTTCAACGACTCGACGCTAATCAACCTGATTATCAAACTAAACCATTCAATGTCAGACATTCATTTCAAATTTATTCATATTTCATAATCAGTTGACAAGCGAATCTCACTAAAACAATTCATTCTGCCAGTATTGACAAAATCAATACCTTACACACACACACACATACACACACACTTGTCCATAAAATTAATGATAATTTGCAATGTGTTATCTGCAGCATTCCTGATAAGAAAATCAAGAATCCACCATAATCCCCACCATAATCCACCTATTGAAAATAAAAAAATAAAAAATAAAAATAAAAACTCGTTTTTCTCCTATGGAAGAAAATAAAATAATTTACCTTTTTGGGCAAAAATACAAATTTGGACAACCACCACAATGTGTTCCTATTGGAAATTAAAAAAAACTCGTTTTTCTCCTATGGAAGAAAATAAAATAATTTTCCTTTTTGGGCAAAAATAAAAAAGAGGAAAGAAAAATGTAAAGGAAACAAACCACATTTTCTTTCTTCTCTTTTTTATTTTTTTCGTATTTTTTTTACATTTATTATTATCAAATCACAATAACAAAAAGATTTGTTAAAGATAGTAAGTAACGTTTCTGCTCTCATGTAGAACCCTTATCAAGGCAAACAAAACCAAAAATTTAAAAATTTAAGAATTTAAAAATTTAAACTAAACAAATAAATACAATTTACTTGGTTGAAAAATCATGTATTTTGTTGGAAATTTTGTTTCTTCAGAAAATCAATATTCTGGGTTAAAATCGACATTTTTATTTAAAACTTTAACAGATTGGTTGATAATTCTTTTTTTTTTTAAAAAAGATTCATCATTTGAAAATAATTTCTTTGCTTGAAAATTTGAGTATTTTGTTGATAATCCTTTTTTTGTTGAAAATACATTTGTTTAGTTGTAGATTAATTTTTGCAATTCAAAATAATTTCTTTTGTTGTAAATTTAAGTATTTTGTTCAAAATTCTTTGTTTGTTGAAAATTCACTTTTTTGGTTGAAGATTCATAATTTTAAATAATTTCTTTGGTTGAGAATTGAAATTTTTGGTTGAAAATTACTTTTTTTTAGTAGAAGATTTATCATTTCAATTGAAAATAATTTCTTTGCTTAAACATTTAAGTAATTTGTTGAAAAATCACTTTTTTCTTGAAATCTCATTTTTTGGGTAGAAGATTTATCATTTCAATTGTAAATAATTTCTTTGCTTGAAAATTTGAGTATTTTGTTGCAATTCAAAATAATTTCTTTTGTTGTAAATTTGAGTATATTGTTCAAAATTCTTTTTTTATTGAAAATTCACTTTTTTGCTTGAAGATTCATAATTTTAAATAATTTCTTTGGTTGAGAATTGAAATTTTTGGTTGAAAATTACTTTTTTTTTGGTAGCAGATTAATCATTTCTGCTGTTGAGAATCCGTTTTTGTTGAAAATTCATTTTTTTGGTTAAAGATTCATCATTTCAATCGAAAATAATTTCTTTGCTTAAACATTTAAGTAATTTGTTGAAAATTCACTTTTTTGGTTGAAAATTCATTTTTTTCGTAGAAGATTTATCATTTCAATTGAATATCATTTCTTTTATTGAAAATTTGAGTATTTTGTTGACAATCCTTTTTTTTTGAAAATACATTTGTTTGGTTGTGGATTCATTTTTTCAATTGAAAATAATTTCTTTGGTTGTAAATTTAAGTATTTTGTTCAAAATTCTTTTTTTTTTTTGTTGAAAATTCACTTTTTTGGTTAAAGATTCATTTTTTTGGTAGAAGATTTATCATTTCAATTGAATATCATTTCTTTTATTGAAAATTTGAGTATTTTGTTGACAATCCTTTTTTTTTGAAAATACATTTGTTTGGTTGTAGATTCATTCTTTCAATTGAAAATAATTTCTTTGGTTGTAAATTTAAGTATTTTCTTCAAAATTCTTTTTTTTTTTTGTTGAAAATTCAATTTTTTGGTGAAAGATTCATAATTTTAAATAATTTCTTTGGTTGAGAATTGAAATTTTTGGTTGAAAATTACTTTTTTTTGGTATCAGATTAATCATTTCTACTAAAAAGCATTTCTTTTATTGAAAAATTATGTCTTTTGTTGAGAATCCGTTTTTCGTGAAAATTCATTTTTTTTGTTGAAGATTCAATCAAAAATAATTTCTTTAGTTGAAAATTTAAATATTTTGTTGGCAATCCTTTTTTCCTTTAAAATTATTTATTTTGGTAGAAGATTTATCATTTCAATTGAAAATAATTTTTTTTTTTGTAAATTTAAGTATTTTGTTCAAAATTCTTGTTTTGTTGAAAATTCACTTTTTTGGTTGAAGATTCATCATTTCAATCGAAAATAATTTCTTTGCTTAAACTTTTAAGTAATTTGTTGAAAATTCATAATTTCAAATGAGAATAATTTCTTTAGTTGAAAATTGAAATTTTCTGTTAAAAATTCATTTCTTTGTAGAATACTAATCATTTCTACTGAGAAAGAATTCTTTCGTTAAAAAATTAAGTCTTTTTTTAAGAGTCCTTCTTTGGTGAAAATTCATTTTTTTAAAGATTCATCACTTCAAGTGAAAATAATTTCTTTGCGGAAAAATTTAAGTATTTTGTTGGCAATGCTTTTTTTGTTAAAAATTCATTTGTTTGATTGAAGATTTATTTTTTCAATTGAAAATAATTTCTTTGGTTGTAAATTTAAGTATTTTGTACAAAATTATTTTTTGTTGAAAATTCACTTTTTTGGTTGAAGATTCTTAATTTCAAATGAAAATAATTTCTTTAGTTGAAAATTGAAATTTTTTGTTGAAAATTCATTTTTTTGTAGAAAAATAATCATTTCTACTGAAAAAGATTTCTTTCGTTGAAAATTAAGTATTTTGTTGAGAATCATTTTTAGTTGAAAGTTCATTCGTTTAGATGAAGATTTATTTTTTTAATTGAAAATAATTTTTTCGATTATAAATTTCAGTATTTTATTGAAAATTCTTTTTTTGTTGAAAATTCATAATTTCAAATGAAAATAATTTCTTCAGTTGAAAATTGAAATTTTTTGTTAACAATTCATTTCTTTTTAGAAGATTAATCATTTCTACTATAAAAGATTTCTTTCGTTGAAAATTAAGTATTTTGTTGAGAATCCTATTTTGTTGAAAATTCATTATTTTGGTCGAAGATTCATCACTTCAAATGAAAATAATTTCTTTGAATGAAAATTGAAATTTTTTATTAAGAATTAACTTTTTTTGATTAAAATTTTGTTTAATTTTTTGAAAATTAAATTCTTTTGTTGGAAATTCAAAATTTTGGTTAAAAATTTCCCTATCTTGTTAAAAAGTCGTCCTTTTTGGCTGTAAATTCATTTCTTTGTAGAAGATTAATCATTTCTGCTGAAAAGCATTTCTTTCGGTGAAAATTTAAGTATTTTGTTGACAATACTTTTTTGGTGAAAATTTATTTTTTGGTTGAAGATTCATAATTTCAAGTGAAAATTATTTCTTATTCTGAAAATTTAAGAATTTTATTAACAATCCTTTTTTTGATGACATTTTACTTTGAAATTATGACTATTTGATTGAAAATTCATTTTCTAAATTGGAAATTCATAATTTCAAATAAAAATAATTTCTTTGGTTGAAAATTGAAATTTTTTGTTAAAAATTCATTTTTTTCTATAAGATTATTTATTTATACTGAAAAAGATTTCTTTCGTTGAAAATTAAGTATTTTGTTGAGAATCTTTTTTTGGTGAAAATTCATTTTTGGGTTGAAGATTCATCATTTCAATTGAAAATAATTTCTTTGCTTAAAAATTTAAGTATTTTTTGCAAAAAAACATTTTTTTGTTGAAAATTCTCTTTTTTGTTAGAAGATTCATAATTTTAAATGAAAATAATTTCTTTGGTTGAAAATTAAAATTTTTTTGTTTAAAATTCATTTCTTTGTATAAGATTAATCATTTCTACCGAAAAGCAATTATTTCGTTAAAAATTTAAGTATTTTGTGAAAATCCTCTCTTGTTGCAAATTCATTACTTTGGTTAAAGATTCATCACTTCAAATAAAAATAATTTCTTGGAATAAAAATTAAAATTTTGTATTAAAAATTAACTTTTTTTATTTAAATTTTTCTTATTTTTTTTTAAATTAAATTCTTTTGTTGGAAGTTTGATAATTTTGTTCAAAATTTTACTATTTTGTTAAAACGTCATCCTTTTTTTGTGAAAATTCAATTGTTTTGTTGAAAACTTATCCTACCAGGCAAAAAATTCAACTGCTTTACAAAAATTCATCGTTTTGTAAAAAATGCTACTATTTGGTTAAAAATACATTTCTTTAATTTAAAATTGATTTATTTAAAAATTTTTTTTAAGAACGTTTTAAGCTTAAGATCTAACTTGTTCAATTTCTGGTTAAAAATGAATCCATTTTATCTGAAAATTGACGTATTTTGTTAAAAATTCATCTTTTTCAATAGAACAATATTTTTTGGTGAAAAATTAACATCTTTCTTGTGAAAGTTCTACTATTTGATTGTAAATTAATCTTTTCATTACAATAATCATTATTTTAATTGAAAGTCGTTTCTTTGGTTGAAAATTTAAGTATTTTCTTGACAATCCTTTTTTTGTTGAAAATAATTTCTTTGGTTATAAATTTAAGTATTTTATTGAAAATTCTTTTTTTGTTGAAAAATTCACTTTTTTCGTTGAAGGTTCATAATTTCAATTGAAAATAATTTCTTTGCTTAAAAATTCAAGTATTTTGTTAAGAATAAACTTTTTTTGATAAAATTTTTTAATATTTTGTAGAAAATTTAATTTTTTTGTCGAAAATTCAATTTATTATATATTTATTTTATTATTTATTATTATTTATTAAAATTCAATAATTTTTTAAAAAGTTTTATCATCTGTTTGGCGAAAAATTCTAACCAATTTGAAAATTCATCGTTATGTAAACAATGCAACTATATGGTTAAAAAAACATTTCTTTACTGTAAAATTTATTTATTTTTTTTCAAAATTGAATTTTTAAAATTTAAGATGTAACTTGTTCAATTTTTGGTTAAAATAGAATCCGTTTTTTTTTCTGAAAATTCAACTTTTTGGTTGAAAATTAATTTTTTCAGATGAAAATTCATAATTTCAATTGAAAATAATTTTTTTTCTCAAAAATTCAAGTATTTTGTTAAGAATGAACTTTTTTTGATAAAATTTTTTATTATTTTATAGAAAATGTAATTCTTTTGTCGAAAATTCAATTTATTATTTATTATTATTTATTAAAATTCAATAATTTTTTAAAAAGTTTTAATATCTGTTTTACAAAAAATGTATCTGTTTGGCGAAAAATTCTAACCAATTTGAAAAGTCATCGTTATGTAAAAAATTCAACTATTATGGTTAAAAAAACATTTCTTTACTTTAAAATTTATTAATTTTTTTTCAAAATTGAGTGCTTAAAATTTAAGATGTATCTTGTTTAATTTTTGGTTAAAATCGAATCCGTTTTTTCTGAAAATTTAACTATTTGTTTGAAAATTCATTTTTTCTGATAAAAATGCATAATTTCAATTGAAAATCATTTCTTAACATTTTTTCTCTATAAATTTTATTATTTTATGAAAAAATTCTGCAGATTAATTTTGATTATTGGACGTATAATAGGATTTAAAATTTCATTTTAATCTCATTTAAATTTAATTTAATTTTAACTTTAAATGATTAAAAGTGGTTGACATAAAGAAAGTGCAAAATGCAGACTCTAAATGTAGAGAGCAAAGCCTTCTATCCAGCACTTGAAAAACTTGTTTCAATTTTCCAAAAGTTGTGGAAAAAGTTTTTAGGTGGGGTTGGGGGAAAGAGTGTGTGAGTGGTGGGAAAAAATCTGAAGAAAAATGTTTGCGAAACGCTTTTCTGAGAGACCTCAAGGACTGCTCTTGTACAAGTTAGGATTCTTAGTTGAAAGTCCAGGATTTGTACCTGTCTACGTACTTGGAACTGCAAACTGGTATTGCATAAGATCCTGAGCCTGGCTCAACTCGCTCGTTCGTTTATTACGTTCGCTCACTCACCGCTCATAGTCATTATAATAGTGACTACCTATCTTGAACATTGTTGCGATTCAGGATTACTTAATGTGTATAATCGATCCTCTCTTTTTTGAGATGATAAGTCCCAGATCTAGCAATATTTTAACCCTGGCAGACGAGTTTTAAATTTTAAAAAAGCAATCTGTTACTGATAGTCTTTAGTCGCCATTTTTCATTAAAAGCTTGATTTGTCCCCTCATGATTCAATGCATCAGACACTGATCAGTAAATGATCGCAAATTGCCTGGAGAGGAGTGGAAAATTTATTCGGCTCAGTATGTCTATGTCAATTAAGAAAAAAAAATTCACTTAAAGGTCCTGTATTTTAGAAAAGAGTTTTAAACCCGAAAATTAATTTTTAAATACGAAAATTAGTACCAAAGATAATTAACCTTCAACGAAACGCAGTTTCCTTTTAACGCAGTTGTTAAAGAATAATTTCTTTGTTTATAAATTTAAGTATTTTATTGAAAATTCTTTTTTTCTTGAAAATTCAATTGTTTGGTTGTAGATTCAGTTTTTCAGTTGAAAAGCATTTGTTTCTTTGAAAAATGCAGTATTTTGTTGACAAACCTTTTTTTGGTGAAAATTCATCTTTTTTTGTAGAAAATTTATCCTTTTTATTGAAAAGAATTTCTTTCGTGGAAAAATTAAGTATTTTGTTGACAATCCTTTTTTCGTTAAAAATAGTTTCTGTGTTTGAAAGTTTAAGTATTTTATTGAAAAATATTTTTTTGTTGAAAATTCACTTTTTTGGTTGAAGATTTAAAATTTCAAATAAAAATAATTTCTTTGGTTGAAAATTGAAATTTTTTTGTTGAAAATTCATTTCTTTGTAGAAGATTATTAATTTCTACTGTAAATTTATTTTTTTTTTGAAAATGAAGCATTTTGTTGAGAATCCTTTTTTGGTGAAAATTTATTTTTTTAAGATTCATCCTTTCAATTGAAAATAATTTCTTTGCTTAAAAATTTAAGTATTTTGTAGGCAATCATTTTTTTGTTGAAAATTCAATTTATGTATTTTATTGAAAATTCTTTTTTTGTTGAAAATTTACTTTTTTGGTTAAAAATTCATAATTTTAAATAAAAGTAATATCTTTGGTTGAAATTTAATATTTTTTGTTTGAAATTTCATTTCTTTGTAGAAGATTTATCATTTCTACTGAAAAAGATTTCTTTCGTTGAAAATTAAGTATTTTGTTGAGAATCCTTTTTTGTTGAAAATTAATTTCTTTGGTTGCAGATTCATTTTTTCAATTAAAAATAATTTCTTTGGTTATAAATTTAAGTATTTTGTTAAAAATTCTTTTTTTGTTTAAAGTTCACTTTTTTGGTTGAAGATTCATAATTTCAAATGAAAATTTTTTTTTTGTTGAAAAGTGATATTTTTTGTTAAAATTTTTTTTTTTATTGGGTTTAGATTTATTTTTTCAATTGGAAATAACTTTCTTTGGTTTGTACATTTAAGTAATTTGTTGAAAAATCTTTTTCTGTTAAAAATTCACTTTTTTAGTTGAAGATTCATAATTTCAAATGAAAATATTTTCTTTGGTTTAAAATTGATATTTTTTGTTGAAAATTCATTTCTTTGTAGAAGATTTATCATTTCTCCTTTAAAAGATTTCTTTCGTTGAAAAATTAAGTATTTTGCTCAGAATCCTTTTTTGGTGAAAATTCATTTTTTTTATGATCCATCCTTTTAATTGAAAATAATTTCTTTGCTTCAAAATTTAAGTATTTTCTAGACAATCATTTTTTTGTTGAAACTTCATTTATTTCATTTTAGGTTCATTTTTTCAATTGAAAATAATTTCTTTGGTTATAAATTTATGTATTTTATTGAAAATTCTTTTTTTGTTTAAAGTTCACTTTTTTGATTAAAGATTCATAATTTCAAATGAAAATATTTTCTTTGGTTGAAAATTCATTTCTTTGTAGAAGATTTATGATTTCTACTGAAAAAGATTTCTTTCATTGAAAATTAAGTATTTTGTTGAGAATCCTTTTTTGTTGAAAATTAATTTTTTTTTGGTTGCAAATTCATTTTTTCAATTAAAAATAATCCTTTTTTTGTTGAAAATAATTTCCGTGCTTGAAAGTTTAAGTATTTTGTTGATAATGATTTTTTGTTAAAAATTCATTTGTTTGGTTGCAGATTTATTTTTTCAATTGAAAATAATTTCTTTGGTTTGTACATTTAAGTATTTTGTTGAAAAATCTTTTTTTGTTGAAAATTCACTTTTTTAGTAATTTGAAATCAAAATAATTTCTTTGGTTGAAAATTGAAATTTTTTGTTGACAATTCATTTTTTTGTAGAAAATAAATTCATTTTTAAAATTGACAATAATTCCTTTGGTTGAATATGTAAGTATTTTGTTGAAAATAATTTCTGTGGTTGAAAGTTTAAGTATTTTTGGCAATCCTTTTTTTTTGTTGAAATTTCATTTTTGTGGTAGAAGATTCATCACTTCAAAAATGATGACTCATGATTCAAAGCATTAAACACTGATCAGTAAATGATAGTAAATTATTTGGAAATGAGTGAAATATTTATTCTGCCCCGAAAATTAATTTTCAATCACGAAAGATGATTTTTTTTCATTAGGAAGTTGAATTTTCAAACGAAAGTTAATACCAAATATAATTAACCTTCAACAAAACGCAGTTTCATTTTAACAAACTTGTTGAATGTTCTACCCTAAAAACGAATTTTCTACAAAAAATTGAGTTGTCAACTGGAAAAAAAATTTTTTTTACAAAAATGTTCAGTTTGAACTAAATAGTTGAGTGCTCCCCCAGATAATTCAATTGTGAATCAAATAGTTAAATTTACAACCTATTGGTAACATTTCTAAACAAAAATGATTAAATTTCAACAAAAGACAATTTCATTTCAGTTTTAACTATATAGCTGAATTTTTAAAAAGGAGATTTTTCCACAAAACAGTTAAACTCTCACCAAAATAGGATGACTAATGAAAATATTAAATTAAAAAAAAAGTTAAATCAGTAACCAAATAATTAAAATTTTAACCAAGAAAAAAAATTCTAAACTAAGTTGCATTAATCGAAAAATGGCAAATTTTCAATTAATAAATATAGATTTTTTAAGCTCGTAGATTTTGAACCAAAAATATACTCTTTTAATAGAAAAGTTAATTTTTACCCGAAAAGATGAATTTTCAACAACAATTTGTTAAAAAATTAGTAAAATTCATCTGTTTAAAAAATTTTGATTTTGATTTTTTTTTATAAATGCTAACTATTTTTCGCAGTACATTAATTAAATTCATCTATTTTTTTACAAATTTATGTGTTTACTTTAAGATTTATAAATTTAGTTGGAAATGTATTTCTGTAGTAAAAAATTAGTTTATTTTTTTTTTAAATTCATTTGTTTTGTTGAAAATTGATCTTTTTTATAAAAAGTTCAGCTATTTTGTTAAAATGTCATTTTTTTATTGAAAATTTATCATTTTAGTCGGAAATACATTCATCTAGTTAAAAATTTATTTTTTTCGAAAATAATTTTTTTGAAATTCCTCTTCTTTAGTAGAAAATCTTTATTCATAGGGAAAGAAAATTTTTAGTTTTGTTTGAACCTTTGAAACTAGTAGTAAAACAAAAAAGATTATTTTTTTAAAGTACGAATTTTCTACAAAAAAAATTGGATTTTTAAATTATTTTTAGTTGGATTTTTAAACAAGTAGTTAAATTTTCAACGAAAAGATTTATTTTTATCCAAGAATGAAAAACCAATCTAAAAAAACATTTCAATTTTCACCAATAAAGAAATTTTTTTCACAAAATAATTGAAAAAAATGAAAATTTTAAACAAATAAACCATTTTTAAACGAAAAAGAGATAAATTATTAATTTTCGGCCAAGGAAATTATTTTAAATTGAGATAATGAATCTTAAAAGAGAAAATGATTTTTCAACTAAATATTTCAACTTTCAACGACTTTCTTAGAACAGTTAAATTTTCAACAAAAAGTTAAATTGCAACCAAGAAAGATGAATTTACAAAAAAAAAATAATTTTCTCCCTAAAAATATGAGATTTTAAGATGACTTTTTAAGAAAATATTTGAATTTAAAAGAAAACAAAATTTTGTTTCAAAAATTTGAATTTTACACTAAAAAGAGATAAATTATTTTCAACTTTGAGGCAAATAAGAAAAAAGTAGAATAATTTTTAGCCAAATAGTTAAATTTTCAACCAAACTGAAAACAGTACTTAACCGTCAAAAAGGTGAATTTTGAATCAAAAAGAGATGAATTCTTCACAAAAAATGTAACAGTAAACTCTTCAACCAAAACTATTTGAATTTTTTTATTGGATTCCAGTTCCTTTCTAAGATCCAGACATAAGTTATAAAAGTGATATAGATTTTATTTTTTAACAAATGAAAGAAAAGTGTAATCTTATACAATTTTACGCGAGACATTTTACAATGCATAGTGTACCACTTGCAGGTTTCACAGTCTAAAAATAATACAAATTTCAGTACAAACTACAATTCGTATTAAAATTATATTTATTATTTATAGCCTCGTATAAAATCCGTATATTTGCTTCCCCACAAAATTTTCTTTCTGATAATGTAGAGGGGTTTCAACGGCAAAGTAATGGATGAAAATACATTAGCCGCGCTCTTTCGCTTGAGCCATTTCATTCCGCCCTTCAACTGAACAAGCAATAAAGAAAATGTGGGAAATGCCTCTAGCGCGCAGACGTACCTATACGTGGATGGGTAATCCGATAAATCGTAACATCGCAAATTGGTCGTCTAGACGGTCTGATTGTGTTTCACTAGTGCAAAACGACTGTTTTCAGCCGTTTTCACCCTAAGATTTTCATTCGTCTCTTCAACTGCCGCTATTTTGCATTCATACTTCATATATAATATAACACATCTAGCCTCGCATAGAAACACACAGATTGGCTCTTTGAATATATATATGTATATACATACATTCTACATTCTACATGTACGCACTCTTTGAAAATAGATAGATGCAGGCAGGCATGCTGATGTTATGATAACGTGTGTCAGAGGTTCTCCATTCTTCTCTAGAAGCTTCAGACCGATTCAAGCTTTCCCTCCTTCATATTTAAAACTACCCCATTCTTCTCTGAAAACCCAGTATCTTGATAGAAAATAATTCAAACTCTCGTAAAAACGAAGAAAATAATGATAGATCGTTAACTGAATCATTCTTATTTCCCTGCCCAGAGCTATATCAAATCGAAAACAATTGCATTGTTAGTCGCCGTTATACTCAGAGAATAGAAAATGATTTATAGATCAATTGTTTCATAACACAGGAAAAGTTGCAAAAGTTGTAGAACCTTAGGATCTTTTCTTTTCAAAATTTCTTTCACTAATATAAAAATGGACCCATGGAGCTCTGAGTGTAATGCTAAACTTAAAAATGAAAACTTAGCTGATAGTGAAATAAGGTCACTCTATCTACCTTTTCTTCTCTACTTTGTACCCAGACTATTCTCACCCGCATTTTTCTAATCCAGTCTTTTTACGAACGTCCTTTATTTTTTGCAATTCATTAATGCAGATAAAGTGACATATTGTACATTTACAAACAATTTGTACCTTCTTTTTTGACGCAAAAAAAAATCCAGCTTTACCTTTTTCGTGTGTCGCAAAATATTCACATGTCGCAAACCCTTTTTTCTTTGCAAAAGCTTATGGTGTCCCCCTTTGGATTCAGAGTTGCCATAACTCATAGTGGATTGGTATTATTTCTCGCTTTTATTAGTCGATCATGTAATTGCGCACCACGGATAAATCTATCGTTTATAATTATATATATTAAACTATGATTGGTCATTGCACTTCGGTCGATCACCAAGCTTCGCGAAATGAATTGTCTGTCTGTGTGTGTGTAAATAAAGCTACACAGGTCATACTGTGTGCATCGCTGTTATATATGCTGCACATAATATGATTTATATGCGATGCATGATAGCAGACCAATGCGTCTAGCGGTGGGAGGATTACATCACATTGAACTGTAAAGCGCTACAGTAATCAATAAGCCATCACGTTTTTCTTTTTCGCTTACGTCATTTTCAACGCGATCATATAAAGTTGTAAATATGAGTTACATTCGAGTAAGATTCAAATATTATCATCCCGGAATTATAATGCAACTTTCACAAAACCTTATAAAGAATGTATTCCCATTACTTCTAGAACTATAATGGAAGAAACAAGCTAAGCATCCAGGAATGAACAGAAACACAGAGAAAAATAAAGGTTTCATTGTAAAAATAAAAAATAAAAACTCATGAAACAAAATTGGACTGCCAGTTTCTGCCTACTTTAATTATTAAGTTATATTACTCTGGGAAAAAATCACCTCTAATTATAAATTAAGTTTCAAAATAAAATTTACAATTTTTAGCAATTTTAATCAAATAAGGTTTGATGTAGGCTTAAGAAAATCTAGTTAGTCGCCTATGCGCTTCCCCTTCTTACAAAGCCAAAGTGCCACTTTGCTATGCACATTTTCCCCCGCACAGTGGAATAATGAGCGTAGGCTCAAAATATTCTCGTATTCGTTGTAAATAAATCCTAGCAACTATCAAACTTTTCTTGTCTAACTGATATAAAAATCTAAACCTACCATTTTAAGGTAAAAACGAAAATAATATAACTGTACTTTTTTATGTTTCAGGTAAGAAAATATTCAGTGTCAGCATTTTTCGTGGAATTCTTTTCAAATCTCATTAAACGGTTTGCAATTATGGTACAACATCGGTGAGTAAAAAAATAGTGTAAAGTGGTCTTGCGTCAAGATTGATATCTTTTCATGTTGACTGTATTAATGCTTTCATCGGTCGGCATCAGAACAACTTCATATTTAACTCAATTGCCAAAAGAGTCAAAACAGTTGACATATTTTCTGGCGCGCCGCTTCTTCCAATCAAAATAGGGACTTTGTAAAAATTCCTTTCCTTACGGTCTATATGCTAAACTTTTATTAAACTTTAATTTTGCAAATACAAAAAATAGTGTGAAACAACAACACTATTGTAATACGCGTATGAACAGTGAATCTTTGAAAGTAATTTCTCTTGGTTCTTATACGGAAGCATATTGAGTACAAACGGTATCTAAAGTCGACGACTTTCTGCTGCTTTTACTCATTAGTACAAATCAATATGGCATTCGACACAAGTGGAACATGTAGCTCCCTGTTTCCGTCGTATTTTCTATGCAGCCACTATTTGACAGACATTAGGTTTATTTTAAATTTAAACGTGGTCGGAAAAAAAGTATCAGCAAATAAAACCCAATCAGTTTCACGCCTTAAAAAGTTACTTTGATTATTCAATTGTTATTTGATAAAAGTGATTTCTTTACCTTAAAGGGGAAAGTTACTTAAAGTAAATGATGCATATGAGATGGACACGTTTAAATTTAATTGTAAAACTATTCCATTTCGAGAACCGAGAAATCGTTTTTCTTATTTTTCTATACATAATTTGAAGTCGAGGCACATAAGACGTCTACGAGATGCACATGTTTATATTTAAATAAACAGTAAATGCCATTTGATCAATTTGATCCCGAAATTGGATCAAAATGATATGCAATACTTTTATACCGATCTCACCTTTTTTGTTTGATCCTGTCATAAATTTTTCTAAGTGGCAACTGTCAAGTGTTAGTTCTAATACCATATCCAAGTCGTCTTAGTTCAAATGCACATTTAGTAGAAATTTCCCACCTTTTATAAAACTTTAAAGACAACCCGCTTACTAAAAAGTATTAAATTTTTTTTAAATTTGTGTCGCATAATCAGATCAATAAAGGTTACAACTTCTGACTGTGGTATTTGAAATCTCCAATTCTGGGTGCATAGGGACGAATTTCTAAATATTGAACTAGGCCTCAATGGCATTACGTTATTCAAAACATAAAACTGGATACTTCAAAATTGGTATTTTAAATCTGCAATCTATAGAACGCGAAGCTGATGATGTTTTTTGCACATCTAAAGTTTTGTTTGCAAAAATGATCCGTAGAAGGTCTGAAAAGCCCGAGTCCCAGGGAAGATGATAGAAGAAAGAAATAATGCAAATGCCTGCAGCGAGCGCGTATAGAACTATAGATCATCAGGCTTGCGCAAAATCGTGACTCTTGCCACTAGTCGCGTTCGAAAAATGCATCCATCCGTCTACTCTTTGGTTGAGATCCACTGGTTATAGGCAGCCTTGGTTCATGTTGTCGAACCCGCGACCTACTTACACGCTCGTGCCAACACCGCTTTATTGTCACCCACACTTTTGAGAGGTGCATGCACTGTGCGCCGATGTGCATACATTGCCAGCTGCGACACGCACACACGTACGAAGATACGCAACGGAGCTGGAGAGAGGTGGCCAGCGGATAGGAAAAGAGAGAAAGAATTATTCAAGATTTCAAGAGAGAGGGTGAGAGAGACAGAGAGAAGAATTAGATATAAAGTGCTAGCAAGTGTTTCGCTCGCGCCGAGATCTCGGGGAACGATGCACGGCTTATGAAAAGCGAAAACGACGCAGGGAAAATCAACTATGAGATACACATGTGTATATTGAGTCATTTCCCAAATTTCCGGAGAAACTTCAGCTTATTATGCAGACTTATGGAACATCACACTGCACCGAAAAAAAACTTAATTTTGAATAGGAATATTGGAAGGAATTCAGTTTTCGCATTAATCATGACAATAAACATAGCTGTAGTTGAGAATAAGCTTTTAAAAAAGAATGAGCTGAAAGAAAATTGAAACGGTAGTAGATTTCAAGAAATTTGACAGATTTAGGGTTAGTTAATTAAAAGTTTTCATTAGACCAAAGTTTCAGCAACGTTTATACAGAATTACAAATTAACTCAGATTTAACTGTTTACATTTAATATCTAATAACACTTATTCAATACTTTCAATTTTCCTTCTTTGATGTTTGAAACTTTCAAACGTTCAAACTATCCTTCATCTATTTTTGTTTAATTATAATACTATGAAATTCTTATGAGCAAAAGAAAGATTAATGACATTCCTACTAAAATTGCTAAAAAAAATTGAGTATGTAAATTACAAAACGTCCATTTGATTTCACATTCTTAAAGATTTAATTATATGATATAGATTTTTAATGCCAACTTTTCTTACGTAAGATGACCTTAACGATGGTTAATGCATCCCTACATATGACTCTCTTTCGCACGACTCATGAACAATACCTTGCGAAGTCGTTAGATAAGCCTTTCACCTCTTTGCACTCGTTGTATCACTATTGTGACACATTGATTTCATTCATGTCTAAGTGCTTGCAAGCGCGAGTCTAATCACTGCACGGATACATGCGTATCAAGTTTCTTATCTTACTTCTCTTTCGTTTCAGTTCCGTGTCCAACTTACTCGAGATCTGTAACATCATGAACACCATAGAAAGAATGGAGTAACACACATTTAAAATTCAATAATTGAAACTTTACAACATTAATTTAATTGTAAAAATCTATCTCAGCATATCACTTTAAGATTCTGAACTACGAATCAATTCTCGAATCAATAATTCCTCTTTAAATTAAGGAACTTTTTCTTCGACGCATATATTTATAATAATAAAAGCTAAATAAGAACTCTGAGGGCTATTGTATTCGCAATAAGAATCCATTCCAGGAATTCGGGTTAACCACCTTTCATTTCGCAATCCTCTTTTTCCGCAAATCATGCAACAAATGTGAATATACATTCTGCAATCCATCTGTTAAAAGAATTGCAAAAAGTATTTAAATTCAAATAAAAGAGCTTCCGTTCTCTACAACACACACATTTTTAGAAAGAAAAACTTTGCGTGTTTCTCATATGATAAGTTGTTTAATCCGGTGATAACTGTATAAGATTAGTGTTTTTGAGAAATTTGTAGATTATTATTTTTTTTTTTCAACTTGGAAAAAGGATGATCTGTATATACGGATCCTGACTAAATTAAAAGTGTAATTATTAAGGTACATAGTCAGTGCCACTATAATATATAGCTAACAGCTTCTATTAACCATATATATATATATAATAAGTACATCAGAGTCTTAGTAATTGCTCGTTATTGCTTGCACGGAGAACATATAGTAAACCCAGATACATATACGTGTTTTTTACTGAGCCCCGTTCACAATGTCGCGCACGAACGGGTTTTTATAGAGCTTCCTAGCGGAGTGCTAACCTAGGCTCTTGAGATCGACTACACCGTTCATTTTCTTTTTTAAAAGTTTTCTACTTGCAATCCTGTTTTCCCGCATGAACATACACAAGCCTTTTATCTAATTCACAAGTTCCACGGCGATAATCACTAATTTAACATATTTTCATTAAATGCATTTTTCATCTAAGAGAAGATTAATTTTGTACCAAAAAAGATGGATTTTTTTGCAAAATTAATGAATTTTCAACTAAAGATATTAATCTCGGACTACGCAAAATTTTAGGACATGTCCAGAATCTTTCGGAAATTTATGGTCATGAAGTTCATTAGTCTATTGTAACGGTGAAACTGTTTTAAGTGTACGTTCCTGACATGCAATTATGACGTATATCTAAAATGTGCATACTCATGAGAAATACTGGTATTATATAGTGTTTGAATTGCAACAAACATTTTTATTCCGCTTCTTTGTGTGGGACAATTTGTTGTACAATGGTAGAATAGTTTCTGGGGTTTTCCAAGTACCGCTAGATAACAAATCAATTGCGGCGACACGGACAGAAAAGATACAGTTTCAAGTAGCTTTGGTTAAACTCTAAACTGAAAATATCAAAATTCGAGAAGAAACTACACAGACAAAATAAGAAAAGCAACTTTCTCAACTTTCTTTCTCATATACTGGCATTCGAGTTCTTTACCAAGTTGCGATTGCAAAATACACTTGCAAAATACACAGCTCTCTAAATTTGAGTCGGTGGGATTTCATTCTTCATCAGTGAAAATTCTTACTTATTTGAATTATTAAAAATTCTCACTCATTTGATTTATTGACCCATTTTTTACTTTTGCAAACTTAAGGAGAGCATATTTATATTATTACGCATATATATTTCGCAAGTACATAATATATCATCAGTTTAACGGAATAAAATTTTACAACTTGTTGGAGCAATTGACAGTGAAAGAAGAAAACATTTTAAAAATGGGCAGTAAATTGTTTACGAAGCGTTTGTAAGACAAACGAAATTATATAAAGTGGATTTTTAAAAGTTACACTCGTAGTTTGAGGTTCGTGAAATTTGGCAATCCACGGTTCGCCGAGCATCGATGAAAGGGTTGTCCTTCGTGTCTTCGCGCGATTTAATGGCGAAATCACACCTTTCGTGGCTTGTTGACTGCACGCCAGCTAAACTAGTTTTGCGAACGATCAGTAAATAAATGATAAGTCGCACGGTACTCAGGCGCATCGCCTTTAGATATGATTTATCGAAAGCCTAGAAAGTTGTTGAGAGCAAAGTGTTATCAAGACAATTTCATAAAAAATTAATATATTTTCTGGACCCTTCTGCCAATACAAATAGTGCCAAGTTTCTTACTACTTCATTCGAGTCTGTTTCCACCCACGACTTGGATGGGGAAGTGTCTCGTCCTGGCAACCGCCAATTAATTGTAATTTTAATAATACTTTTTTTATGATAATTATCTTATAACTATGTTATGCATAATTATTTGCCTCTTTTTCCAGTTGTGTACGTACTTTTACTATACTGTACAATTTACACGTGTCTTTCCAGCCGGTACAGGCAACGTGGCGCAAATGATGCGGGCGTGCTTTCTAAATTTCACCATCAAATATTTAGTATTCGGCTAACGAGACTGAAAAAAGTAACTGAATGAATTCCAGAAATTTATATATTTATTTGGACAGCTGCAATTCTAAATAGTCTCTAAAAAGATGTGCTGTCTCTAAAAGGATGTGCGAAAGAAGAAATAATTCTGATATTTTTTCGGAATAAGTGCATAGCTACAGACACCCCCTGAAAACTTTTTTTTTCTAAATTAGGGGTCTCAAAACGTGAAGATTTGATGACATTCGTGGATCCTCCTAAACTTGTATCAGTCGCGCACTGCCGGCAAGCCGCAAGTGGCATGAGACGATCTGACGATGTGGGTCAGCCTTCGGGCGTCAGGCGCCCGCGCTGGCCGAGTGTAAACGAATCAAACGAACATGACCGAACTTCAACTGGGTCAGCGGCATTTTGACGCATGCGCACAGATTCCGATCGTTCACCGTCAAAGAAACCATTGACCGCCGGAAAAACGTTAGCTTTTCTGACGAAGCACAGCTATACGGCAATAGAAATTCCTTTCGCACTTTCATATTCTCCAAGACACATCACTGCAACTTGAGGTTAAGACAATTAAGCGTTCAAGCTGTCAAACGCGTCGTTAGCGTTGCAACTGCGATTTGTAACGTTCAAACCGTGCGGGTCAAACTCAAGCATCTAACCGGAAGTGCAAGCAAGCATGCGGCACAAAATCACTTTTACTGACACTTTAAAGTGCAAAGATTGTAATAAATAGAACCGACTTGATAATTGTCACAAAATAACAATAAGCACTACATTCTAAAAGCACTATTACTGTTGCCTCTTAAATTAACGAAAAGTAAAAAGACTTTGCATTATTTGATAAGGAAATTCTTAATTCTAATTTAAGAAATTCATCTAATTCTTCAGATTACGTAACTTACTATCCTGAGAAAAGAATTATAGGTGAGGCCCATTTCGCATTTTCATAAACTTATCGCATCGGATACATCACTTTTGAAGGCGGCTGACCAAAGCCGTTCATATCTACTTCGCAGTGTTATAGGCGTCAGACGATTTCACATCGAATGCACATACTAATTTTTTCATGATATGCATTACAATTCGCACTATCTAAAGAAGAATTGGTAAGGCTATTTTCATACTTAAAAACTTTGCAACACATAAAACAATGTCAGTCTCCTCTTATAACATTGTTTGTTACAGTTTTTGTCACTGTACACTGAGAAAAATGTATTATATACACTTTATGATGTAAATTTGAAAATTGGTGACAGCAATCTTAGTCTTAATATCTCGACTTTACGTCTTATCTGCAGAGTGCTGCCCCAAATTCTAATTTCAAGGATCGTAAGTATTAATTTTTCTCAGTGTACAGCTTGGCTCCAACAAGTCGTTTTAAACTAAAAACCAATCGGTGGCTTTGACCCTGTTGATACCGTCACCGAATAAAAGAATACACACTTAGCCGAGACGCGATTTAGGCTATTCGTGACTCGCGGCCCAAATTGAAAAATCTTTTCGAATGCCTCACGAGTTTGGCATCAGCTGCACGATTGGTCGAAGTGTATCTGAACAACACTGTGTCGCAAGTGTTACCACATCGCACGCTTAAGGAAACTGTAACAGTTTATGTTTGCACAAGTCGGCCCTACGCGATTCTACACCTGAGCATACACTTGAATCACCTGTCATGGAATGATTCGATTTTCCCTAATATATATTTTTTTCCAATTCAAAACAAGAAAATGATTCGGCGAAAGGACAGGCAATTATCATTTCAATTAGCAAAATTAGGAAAGATAACGTTTTTGCAAGTAACGCCTTATCTATATACCATATGACTATAATCAACAATAATATTTATGTTTTTTATGCACACTAACTACAATTTTGTTTTGATCGTCTGACTAAAACCGCGTAGACCTACTGTAAACATTATTTTCACCGGTAGTCTATTATTGGAATGGATATTGACATAAAGCACGTCACAATTCGGTTATTTTTACGCAGTGAGCTTATTTGAAAAGTGATAAGCTCGTTACATTTTAACACGCGTTTTATTGAAGTCCAAATAATTGAAACTCATCACAACAAATGACAGAGTAGGGCCGACCAACCTTCAGAAAAAGACTCTTATTAACTCCTCTTTCTCGTAAACACGTTATTTAGAAATGCGACTTATTTCTTATAAAATTAATAAATATCTTACAGCTTATGAAGTGAACAACAGAAATTGTTTTTATTAGATTTCCCGTACTTGTCGAAAAGTTGCAGACATCTGGTATTTAAATGGGCTAAAAAAACTCAATAATTTGAACATTGGCATTGAAAAATATAATATTGCATCTCATCCAACCAATCTGCTTGGCCGTCTACACGAACTTTTCGAATCGAAAATTACTCGTATCTCTGATCGATGATTTATTTCTTTTAGGGGTTATGTTGACAGGAAATTTGAAGGCTTGCAAAAAAAGTAATCTTTCGAACCTAGTTCAATCGGGAAATAATAAAAGAATGAACGATCGATTAGGAAGGAGCATCATCAGCCTTACCTTCATTTTTTTGATTAAAGAATGAATACCTCTATCAGATTAACGCTTTAATAATATTCTAATGAAAAGTGAAGCCATGGAAATGAATCTGAGAAATGTAATGTAGTTCCACTAATAAAAAGGTTCTGCTCTGTTTTCGTTTTCACCCTCTAAATAATGGAGTTAAAAATATCGTCCCTGTTTGGTTTCACATCTACGTCGTACATAACCGAAGAGTCCCCTCATGTGTGGAAGAAAAAACGCGTGTATAAAGAGTACGTGAAGATTTTTCGAAATTTTCTGCGACTAGTTGAAGTTAATTCCAATTATGGTTGCACCGAGATTGTACATACTGTACATACTGTCAATTTCCATTGAATAGCTTCCAAGTTTTGCCAATCACGGATTTACTCTTGGTGCTCTTGTGAATGCCTTACGAGCTCACTTACCTTCGTACGAGCTATTTTCCAGTCTGACCCACATTCATTCCGCAAATCGCGAAACTCTTGCAGTGTTTACTTCGTGCGACGTATTTATGTGAACCGCAATTAGTGAGGGCACTCTATTTACCATCGCAAAACTTATCTCTCCAAGAAAAGTTGAAAAAGTTTCTATTCATAAAACTCGAAATTTGAGATTATATGTAGTGCAGGGATAACACTGCATGTTCGCTGTCTCTGGATGACATACGACGGCACTTCATACGATTCCTGGTATAATGTTGTAACGTGGTACACGGTACACGTCACATAACTTCCCCTTCACCACACAAGGCCTGGACACTAGAGTGTAGTATCAGTGAGGTGGCGTCATCGCCACCAACGTGGCTCAATGGATAGCGCATCGGGCTTCGACCTCGCGGCCAAGGGTTCAATTCCCCATGGCAAAGACAATTTTTTCCGACACTGACGCTCACTTACTAGTCACAGTCGAATATCCCCTGATGTTGCTCAGCCGAATTACCATTATATAATATAAAATTATCTTGTTTTGAAAACAGAGATTATGATTGCCTTTATCCTACGATGCTTTGCACCTATTCCTTGTATAGAGTCATAGAAGCATTTTCGTTTTTAGGCATTAGTGATAAATTTTTGAAGTCACCGTAGAGTCGAACTCATTTCTCTTAAGAGCTTTACTGTGGATCAATTTTGTCACGTGCGTAAATCTACGCTGCACTATTATTTATTTGTGGATGTATTTATAGAGTATTACGCGGCTCAGGTTGGCAACCTCGTGTGCGGTTATGCAACAAATGAGAAGGAGCGAAAGAGGCGAAGGGCGGTATAATAAAAGAGAGAAGATTAGAGTCAGAGAGTAAGAGAGTGAGAGAGGGCGAGAGACGAAGAGTGGGAGAAAATCTTGTCGGTAGAGAAGTTTTACACAAGGACGGGACTCCAAGCTGAGTTTCTGATGAAGGGTGGGGTTTTAGGTAAAAAAAAAAGAAAAAAAAAACACAGCACCATCAAGAAAAAGAGATGGGCAGAAAAAAAGAACGAGAGAAGTATGATGTCACTGGTGAAAGTATATAAAGTTAGAACGGGCTTCGTAAATCTTTCCATTTTGGCCTCCCCCTCGTCTTGCATACAATTTTTGTAGCATATCAATCGAAAATAAGATCAAATTTGTAAATATGCGATTTGAATTTATTTACGTTTGAAGAATAAAACAGGATTTATAATTTTTTTTTAAACTTGCTTGGACTTTCTGCAAACACTCCTTTGATTTTAGAAAAATTTACATTTCAAAAACTATAGAAACCCGGGTTCAAATGATGACTATTTAAAATTGTGCCCATAAAATTTGTATAAACTATCTGCCCAGTCGTAAAATCGACGTTTCATGAAATATCTAAAGATGAATGAGTCCTTGATGAAATGGCTAGAAATCCTAGACAGGATGTAACTATCGATTGATACACAATCGGCCAGCGCTTCATAAAGTCTAGACTCCTCGTTTAACGTCTATAATTACACAAGTGGCTGCAACATATGTCATAATCCAAAATTTTGTTGTTCATAATTACATTGAAGATTACAGAACATGTTTGTTTTATTATATATTATTGCCGGGGATGACATTTCCTTCGAAATTCGTAACTATAGCTGAATTATCTGTGGAAAAAATAAAACAATTTAAAAATAAAATATTGCATGCATCTGCACTCGTAGAAATGTGTTTTAAAGACTTCTTTCAACTGGTTTCTTTGTATATGTAAAAGTATATTCTGTAGAAAATAAGAATATGAATTTTTGTTATTATAACATTTCATAGAATGAACCGCAGACGCAGAAGTGGCGCTACGATCATCTGCTGTTGCGCACGCTTCCTCGTTCCGTGTCGATAACATTGTTTGCATACGACGCCTCGTGGCATTCGTTCTAGTTCTAGTGCTCTGGTCTGCTCTTTCCCATAATTTTACGCCAGTGTTCTTATATTTCAACTCTAATATTAAACATGCAGGATTTAATCCTGCCTCGTTCAGAATATTGCCCAGTAAAAACTTATTTCAAATGTCTGTTTCTCTGTTCATATGTTTTAAATTTAAATTCCAATACCCGCAAGACAACAATGTTTCCACGTGCACACAAAAAATATTCAGAAACCAGTTTTCTTCCACGTTTCTATAGAACCCATTACATATATGGAGCGTTGAATAAACCTTCGCTGCATTTCTTCCTTATCAGTGGAAGATAAACACGATGTGAAATTTTTCTGTTCAGTAACAGTAAATGCAACAATCAACGGAACTGCAACTGCTTCAGTAATTATTCGTAATTGAGCATAAATATAAAAGGTCACTGCGAAGTTACATTCTTACCACCCCAGTGCATTGAGAAAAGTCGCTTTCTGAAGATCAATATAATCAGTTTTTGTCAGTAAACAGGCTCTAACTAAATTGCATTGAGCAGGATACTTATAAATAGAACCACCTTTTGGCATAAATATTGAAATTTTGTATATCCAGTAAAAAAATACTTTTAAAGATTTAAAATTTAAAAGCAGTTATGTGAAAATGTAAACAAAGTTTCCTGGGTCGGTTATTTTTATACTATCCTAATAGTCTATGAGATGGGCGGTCATTGACCTGCCTAATATCTACAAAAATTAAAGTCCACAAGATAATGACTTTAAAATAAGAAATCAATAGCAGATCACATTTTTTAAAATCAGGACAATGTGGAAATCCGGATGTCTCATCACTCTAATTGTAAATATCATTATAGACTCTTAAAAATTGAATCTAAATCACTAAAATAAATGAATAACATTAGGATTGGATCAGATCCAAATCGAAGGAACTTAGCATCGGGATATTCGCTGATCTCTGAGAGATGCTACTCGTCACGACATACGTCAGCACTCCCAACTCACAACAATTGATTGCAGCGTCACATTTGTCAAAGAAGCAGCAGGCGATGTATTTTGCCGATAAACTTGGCGCGAGGAATCAAATTTACAAAAGCTGAGTATGGAAGGTCGGAAAGCGCGCGCTGACTTCGGGATTCATCGGGTTGACTCGCGCTCTCCCGCGAAGTTAGCGTTGTTTGCGTTGATAGAGAGGTGGAGGCAGTGGTTCGTGAGGGAGGGGTTAGACACTCGGCCATCATCGGCGGAGGCGCACAGTTCAGTGACCTGCCATAGCGTGAGCGGGTGGTGGGGGTTCTGACATATTGTGAGATGCCAGGCCGCCTCATCGCGCCGGTCCCCCGAAAAATACCGCCTTCTGTCTCTTTCCCTCTTATACACGGTTGCTCGGTTCTGAAACCCCGAAAAATTCATGCACCAAGAGTGCTTTCCGTGCGTTTTTCCTAACAGTGACGTCCCCTATCCGACGCGGACGTCAGTACAGGAAGCGGAGGATCACTCGAAAGAGACGGATACTTGGGTAGAGCGAACGTCGATAACACGTACCTGTGCCGGTCGGATCTTTTCCAAAAATTGTTTGGAACAAGTGCTCCTTTTTCGATTACCCTTAATTTGTGTGCGTGTCGCGAGAAGTCCTTCAAGTACCTCATACCTCACTGCACCTTCCTCTTTCTTCGTACTGTCACCTTTTTTCACTTTTTTACTTTCCTCCTACTGTCATTCTGCATTCCTCCTTTCGCAGAAAAGCTGTGGGATCAGCATCGTCTACCAAACTCAAATGGCTAAGTGAAAAAAAATATACGCAATGTTACACGCCAGATGTGTGAAGGAATATAATAAAATGGAGAAAAAGAGACGTTCGCGATGCGGGGGTTTGCAGCTAGTGTCTATAGAATAAATTATGTCTAGTGTTGAAATCCTGATAAGCTGCAGTTGACAGACTCAGTGGTACACGTGACCGTTCAAGTTGTGTTGGTGTTTTTCCTCGACGTAAAGGTGCAGTGTCAAAAGTACTTAGTGAAACGATAAACAATGACGATCTAAGTCTGGATTTGGTTTTTGATTTTGGAATAAAATGCCCTTCCGGTTTTAAGATTATTTATTGTTTTTTTTATCAGAGTCAATCCAGCACTTACTTCATACCTTTTTATAAGTTTTATTCATAGGGATAATCACTAGTAGTTAGTGATATATTATTATGAAAATATACTAAAAAATGTCACTATCTTAAAGTTTTATGGTAAAGTTTGTGAGAGCGATATAACTGTTGGTGAGCGATTCTTTATTATAAATGACATTAAGGGTCATTAAAATGATTATAAATTAATAAATATAATTACTTTAGCACATTTCTTAATTTCTCAGTATTCGGTCGCTTATCTCCTACACACTATCTAGAGAGACGCAAGTTTTACGAAGGGAGAATATAATTCTAGCTTTAAAGAAAAAAACCACAATAAATCATTTACTGTTAATACGCTTCTTACTGCATTCTTTATATTTCTGTGATGCCATTCCATCAAGCGGTTCATCAAGTTTTCTAAAAAAACTTAGTTGGAAAACTCAAGGCCTCAACAAAGTCTCGGCAATGTATATCATCAGATCCTTCATCTTTCATGCACGTTATACGTATTATGCAAATAAAAAACAAGTGTATTTATTTGCCTTCAAAGTTCCATTCAACTTTGAGCAGAAATCCTTGAATGCACACATTTTATTATTTACTTGCTCACTGAATTAATCACTTTGTTTCAAAAATCTATTATCTATGAAATCTATTATTAGATTCATAGACAACAAGGATGCGTGCCACAGTTGTGACACTTTAAATTTAAAGAAAGAAAACGCAAACGGATTAAGGGAATTCCGAACATCTGCAGTTATGATCAAAGGATTATACACACATTGGAGATATAGGTGGGTTGGGTGACTGTACTCAGGGTTCATCGTTCTCGGTTATGTAATGTTTGACTATATGGTCGCAGGCGCCTCGATGCTGATGCTAACACTGCTAACGGCGCTAGTGTCCACCAAACGAGGATTTTACGAAGCATTACACCATTCCAATCACTTTTAACTGTCTTACGTCCAGTTTTTATTCTTTCGACGTACAATCTACCTCTCTTATCTTCAGATTAAACAATTTTCTCGCTCAAATAATATATTTAGTAGCAAACACACATTATATGTTGATAAACAAATATCGTGCGATGTATTTTAAAAGTGATGACAACTCTTTTCACACAAGCACTGCACGATGCCATGTGAATATATCATGCAAACCATTCGAAAACTTTTTTATGACTCTTTCCACAAAGTTTTATGAACAGAAACTTAACGTTGCTAGACGTTACTGCTTGACTTGGACGCTCAAACGCTATATCGCTCTCCGTATTGACCATTTATAATCATTCAAAGTTTTAAAATAATGTATTTTAAAATACGTAAACTTTTGAGGGGACAGAAATAGACAATATTGAACCTTTTACAGAAGACTGCAGCACGATTTTTAAAAATTAAAACTAGGTAAAAAAAAAGCTATCAAGGGAACTTGACGTATGGCTTAATATGCTGAATGAAGTGAATCGCGCCTTGGGACGTTGGTGGTACGACAATGACGTTTTGGTGAAGCGTAAATGGAGACTAATCTGTCCGTGTTTGGTGGGCCTACTTGGGGCGCAGACAGCACCAGCCCTCACTCACTGGAGTCGAGCACAGGGCTACCGTCTCAGAACGGAAGTCCTGAAAATTCTGCTTTGGATGATCGAAGGGCCCAAGTCAATTCAATACGAGGTAGATCGAGTACTCCAAGCCATATTTTTGGTTGCAATTACAAATCTCTCATGTCGCAGTCATTAGGACTGCCATGCAATGATTCAAAAGTGAGGGAACGTTAAAAAACCTGATTGAAATTTCGTTAAAAAAAAAGTATATGCGTAAATGAAATTATTTAACATTTCACACTGTAAATGTTAAATGTCTTAGATACACTTACCATACTTGCGCCGGAAACCCTTGCACTAGGAATGTTTTATCCCTCCATACAATTTGTATTTCTGCATAAAAGTATTTTTGAACTTAAGTAAAATTTCCGTGGAACTTTTTCACGCGGCAGAATTCGAAGTACTATACATTCCATATACAGTAAGGCCAAATTCATAGTTGTCATACTAACGAGTGCGATGGAGACGCTCTTATGCGCCACATACGAGCGTCCCACTCGCACTCACGATTCCCTCTGACTAGTATGAATTCGACTGTACCACATACGTAAATCATTTCAGTCTTATTATTATCAGAGATTTATTATATGAATCTTTACATTTTATTGAAGTAATTTAAAGTCCCCAATCTGGTAGGAATATCTTATTTTATGATAAGAGATAAGGCAGGTTGTAGATAGATTATTTTAATCAGATTAAAATAACATAAAGAGGTTTTAATAATAATGATTAGTTGCATAATCTTATAACAAGTGATTTAATGAGGGAATATGCATCCCTTATGTACCTCAAGTAAAGATTTTTCCAAACTACTGAATTGATTTTAAATTCAAACGTTCCGCTCACAGTGGGAGATGATTAACTGATTTTATTCTAATTTTGCAATCAAGTGTTTTATTCAGAAGAATGATAATGAATTTCTTTGTATTTACAGCCCAGATCGAGATAATACCCTGCAAAGTTTGCGGCGACAAAAGCAGCGGAGTGCATTATGGCGTAATCACCTGCGAGGGATGCAAAGGATTTTTCAGGCGATCCCAGTCATCGGTTGTCAACTACCAATGCCCGAGAAACAAAAATTGTGTAGTAGATCGTGTCAACCGAAACCGCTGCCAGTACTGCCGGCTTCAAAAGTGCCTGCGACTGGGCATGTCCCGAGATGGTGAGTCTCAATTTTTTTTTCATCTAATAAACTCATTGGATAATTTATTTTAGCTATAACTCTCATTCAGTAAAACCATATATACTTATATAGGGTGGTCGTGAAAGTTACTCAAACCAGCCTGCTTTTTTCTCATAAAAAAAAAGATTTCACAATACATTTTAATGCTGGGAATTTCTCAGATTTTGTTCCATAACGTATAAAAAAAATTATATTTACAGGATATAATTTTTGAAATCTTATCTTTAATTTGAGCTAATAAATTATTTTTTTTTGAACGAGTAATCACGTTTCAAATACAGTAGTGTTTCCGACTCTAGAGTATTGATAAAGTATAATTTTGTTCGGTTTTCAAAAGATACTTGTAGTGCACATATCAGTGCGTAAAGAAAACATGCAGACCAGTATTAGCTTGGCACGCGTGCTAATCGGGGTGCACGACCCTTTATCAGTCAGCCCCCTCCTTTTCTATGCACACAGTCTTATCAAAGTTGGTTACCGTCGCATATGTATTGTTACAAGCATCGGTATTTGAAAAGTACTTAGTGGGATTTTTAACGAATTTAGACAGATGTACCGTATAATTATTTCGAGTCGAGATTTATACATTACTTGAAAATCGGCATACTCTCACGTTTTTGACACCTCATAGTAGCGGTAAATTCTCGTTTCTTTAAACAGTATACCATGTTCTGCCTCGAAAACTGTACCCACACTCTGCCAACGCTTGCTTTCGGACGCAGGGGAAATAACGGCACTTAAAAACAAAAACTTTCGTAACGGCAGATCTTCTTTAGCAAAGGACACGGGCATGTACATTCGTCATTAGCATTAAACATGAGTCACACATAGAAAAGGTGAGATGTTGACATTTGACGTGTATGATCATCAACTCATTGTCAAAAGGGCCCGCCTAGTTTGAGACAATCGTACGCTTCTACTCGGCATTGAGCAAAGCGAGCAAAGGGAGTGGAAATTAAATGTCTTGTAAGACTACAAACGAAAGCAAGCTCTTTTGTCTTCAAGATACCAATAATAGACAAAGATTCTCATATTTGTAAAGGATATTTTCTTTAGAGGAAGCTAGAGCGTATTGATGTACAAAATAGTATGCATTTTAACGTATACTGAGAAAAGAAGTGAATTTTTTGTTTGCTTATTTATTTCCTGCACTAGGAAGAACAAATTTTGATACCTGGTGAGGTATGGAGTGATTAAGAAGCTACTTTAAAAACTCTTCTAAAATATGTAGTATTCTATTTCAAACAACGTAACGAAATGTATTGTTTCATTTGGTTCCAATCGTGCCCCGGAACAATGCTTGTTCTTTAGAACTGCAGTCTTCCGTATAGATTCCGTATTCAAATCCGACTTTAAAGAACGGCGATTGTCATGCTGAGGTCTAACGCCTGAAGTCGCGCTCTCGACGATGACGTCTCGGCAGTAGACGGCAACGTTGTCGTGATATTTTTGTCGTTAGCGTCGTTCTATTTCAGTAATCGGCTCATTCTGAAATCCGAATAGTTCAACCGGTCGCAGTCTATAAGCTGTACTCACAGCACACAGCGTACAGCATACACGAACGCACGTATTTAGTGATAAGGCGTCGCGGTCGTGTACGCTACTGCGGTGCTATATATAGCGCCAGAAAATGCATCGTGCGGCCAACACGCGTGTTCTTCCTGATGGCGTCTCTCTCTTCTCGGTCGATCACCCTTTGCCTCTTCTGCTCTCCACTATTCTTATTTCTCTTCACCTCTTCCTCTTCTTCTTCTTCTTCTGCTTCTTCTCCATCTTCATCTTCTTCTTCTTCTTCTCTTCTCCCGCATTTTCTGAACTTCTGAAGCTTCCCCACCTCTGCCAAGCACCCGTTTCCCTTCTCTTCTACTCTTATTCCCCCTTCCCAACCCGAGCAGTTCAGCTGACCTGACGTCATGTGGCCAGTTCCTTCTCGCCCCCATGAAGCTTCCTCATGCTGCGATTTGAGAGTGTGAGGGCGCTTACTCGCTTAGCGTTAGCGGTTGCAGAGGTGTGACGTATTTGCGCCCCCCTCTGACGTCACGCAATCGAGAAGTCAGCCGCTTCCGCGTTCCCCCACTGCGCATGCGTTTGGGCTTTAAATGCACTCGCTGCATCGAGAACATCCCCCTATGAAGATCGATTCTCGACTAAACTGATCTGGTACTATTAGTCGCATACAAGTGCAGGGAAAGTCATTCATAGTATTGAACGATAAGAATTGCTTAGGGAAATTTTTAAAATATAATATTAACAAAGCAGTAGAGCTACGCGGAGAACAATGGACGTTCAAACGTAAAATCTAGATGTTTAGGATTAACATATTTTATGTTTAACTATAGAACAGCAATCTAGATTTTCAAAGTTAACATCTGCAGATGTTAAAAAGTGAAATATTACTTACTAATAACCAAAATCTTCAACTTAGATATCCGAGATTTTACATATATGGTTATGTCGTTCAAATAACGTCTGTAAATAGTTGAGGAGTTTACTTATTTCTGGTCATTTAAGAAATGAATTAATAACTTATTTGTCAATTAAAAATTAAACTTTAATGTTCGCAAATGAACGAAATCAGATAAATATTATGATATCTCGATCAGGTGATACATTTAGTCAATTTGAGGTTATGTTTAATATTTTTAATTCGAAATAAAAAATTAAAACTGGGTAAGCAAGCGGAGAACGAACGATCTGTAATCTGCATTTGAAATGCTATCAATTTTAGGTTACTTAAACTCAACTTTAGTTTTAAATTTATAAACATTTTTTTAAATGTGTTCGAGCCAAAGTTCAACTGAAACTTAAGATCATACTTCCCTCGTGTTGAGTGTAGACAGAAAAAAGTCGTGATCCAATTTTAAATAAACATAGCTAATTTTGTTTCTTTGGAAATGTTCTAAAATGGTAATATTCCATAATTGTAATATCGAAAATATATAGCCCTCAAATATACGTTATGCGCATGCGCTCGGAAGATTTTAGCATTTAAACTTCTACATGTAAACATAAATTTTTCTCCGTGTAAAAATAAGTATATACTTTCTTTGATATCAGGTGATCAGCGGATTGGGTAACCGGCTGCTGAATCAAATTGACGCGTTTAAATCAGACCTAAAAATTTAAATCATTTTAAACGGCTTACTCTGATTCAGATGTGGTAAATAAGAAAACTCCGAATGAAGAGATATTTTTTTAAATTTTTCAATTGGATGGAAGTTTTTGAGGTTATGCTTCCATATTTCACAAAAACTTTAAAAATTGTAAATCAGCGAGAGAGAGAGAAACAAGTGATACATCCGTGTGTCAGGATCTGTCATGCGTTCTCATTTTGAATAAAATATGAGATATTCGTGAAATAAATGGCCAATAAATAAATAAAACGTAAAATTTGAAATTGTCGTGAATCGGTCGCTATCGAAAATGGCCAATTAAAATTTTCGGTTTCACTAAGGCCTCAGACCGATTTAAATTTTTCAATTGGTTCGTTGATTCTTAGAATTGAGTTTTTTTAAAATATAAAATCAATCAATTTCATTTTTCACGTTATAAATTATGGAAAAAATACTGAAATTCACGCTTTTTCACGTATGGGACTGAATTATGAAATTAAGGATTAAGAAAAAACGGCGCTGTTTTCAATTATCTACGACTTTTCCAGACTTTATTCAGTTATGCATTTAAACAATGATGCAACGGGTAACGGACCGTTACCCTGGTCAGACATACTCTATAGAAAGGAACATATGGACTCACTTGCAGTTAAATCTTATGTACTAATAGTTGTAACATATTTGGAATTATTTAAAAATTTTAGAAAATTTTCATGTTGCATTGAGGCAATTAGTAATTTTATTTAGAATCGTATCTTCTTTCTTTAAAAGGCAATTTCTGCGAAGCATTTTTTGTAATTTGGATCTTGATGTCAAATTTCTAAAATAATTAATCTATTTCAGCTGTAAAATTCGGGCGAATGTCAAAAAAGCAGAGGGAGAAGGTCGAAGACGAGGTTAGATTCCACAGGGCGCAGATGAGGGCAGCATCAGAGACAGCTCCAGATAGCAGCGTTTTTGAGCATCAAACGCCCAGCAGTTCAGATCAACATCACTCCTACAATGGCGGGTCAGTATTTCTGAAGAATGGCAGGTTCGTTAATCACCAGATCCACTATAACTTCTAACCACTATCCTCATCTGAGAAACAAGACAGTTCTGAAGTATCATCATGTTAAGTGCATCCCACAAAAGATTGCTACATTTTGCAATTCTCTCTTGCTCACTATTTAAGAAAAAAACTTATATCTCTTTATCACCTTCTTGAAGGTTGTCACGAAGTTTGAATTTAATTCTACATTCCGCAGGATATTGCTTGTTCTCATCATTAACCGCAATATTCTCACAGTTATTCTTTCTTAAGAAAAGTCTGACAGATTCACGATTTGAATTTAATATTAAGCCGAAGGGCGCGATTCTTTTAATTTCGTATATCTTTATATTTTCAGTTACGCTTACGGTGGAAGTGAATACGCCTCCCCCGGTCCTGGTACTGGGAATTCGGGTTATTATCATGGAGCGATGACCAGTTATGAGCTTAGTGCCGACTATGTCGATAGCACGACGGCCTACGATCCTCGACCAACACAGACTCAAGTCGATTCGGTCGCACCCGATACTCCTTCTATCAATGCGGCTGGAGTAATTCCCAACGTGGTTACCTCTGGTGAGTTTTCGCTCAAAGTAGTCCAAAGTAAAGTTTATGAGTTTCACGATACACAGGCTACTTACTTGCATCTTCATCTAATACTAAGTGCTGGCTCCATGCCAATCAATTTTTACAAGAACTCTCTCTTCTGTTTCCTATTTTTTTTAAACTCTCATAAACTTGTGATTCCTACCTAATATTTTAACGGGACATTTAATATGAGTCGCTGACACCTATCTTATCTGGTGATGTGGCTATAGCCTACATGCAAACTATTCTTCAATCGATACAGAAAAAGCAAAAGATAAATGTACACTGATTCCAGGTGAAAGATTCACTGGAAAACAAAATAATCTTCCTAGTCAAACGTTACATGAAACGTTTCATGTAACGTTCCAAAATTCATCTGCAAAACATTTTATCTTTTGTTTTTTTCTGTCTAAAAAACGATAAATTGTGAAACTAAAAATTAGAATAGCAGTAAATGCATTATATTAGACCGATCCCTACTGTCCACCTGGGAATCGGTTTCATTTATCGTCCTTAATGAATTCATTTTCTAAGGAGCCAATTCTTTTTAAAACATAACAAATAATCTTATGAGTATATGTAATACGCTTATAAGATTGTTTATGTGGCTTTTACTTACGCTTACATTGACAATACATGATATACATCGAAATTCGTTGAGTCCTTGCATGATTTGTACGAACATAAATTCCTGCATGAAGAAACGTTCGATATTCCGTGGTAACGAGCAGACATTCTTTCATATTCACTTTATAACGGCTTGATGGGGTCTGAAACATTTAGAAGCAAGTTTATAAACTGATATGAAAATTTAAGGTTGAATTTATTTTATCTCCTTGACCTGTAAAACAGTAGCTCTGAACAATTCGCTGACATTAGAAGAAATTTGAAGCAAACCTGTTGACGTTATCTGTGGGAATTTGTAGAAATTCCAAAGATAGTTTTTAAAAGTTAGGATGATTTGTTTTGAACTTTAGTTTCCGTAAATTGTAAAATATTCATGCAAGTTCTCAGTCGTTCGATTTGAAAGCATCCCAATAGGTGGGATTTTTTTATTATGTTTTTTGAAACAAATAGGAAAATCTCTGTCTGCTTCGACGACCGGAAGCGGCACAGGAGGTGGTAGCGGTGGTGGAACTGGTAATGGAGGGGGTAACGGTGGAGGGGGTGGAGGTACTGTTAGTGGCGCAGGTGGTGGTTCTTTAAGCGGTGGAGGAATCGTGGCTGTCAAACAAGAAAACACAGTCGAGATGGCCGGCCTCGGTCATGGTTCCTACACCTCTATGGTTGACTCGACGACCTTTCTGAGCAGCCAACAGCAGAGGGTCAGCAATCCTCCAGAGGACGACGAAGTCCCTAGTACGTCCCATGCGAGATGTGCGCCTATGTTTGTTGTCCACCCTTTGCATGTGCATGTCTGTTGTAGCTCGACATTTTCTACTATAGCATGATGCCGCCGGCATGGTGTTACACGATCAGGCGGCATCGTGTCTTTACGGACGCGGAAACTTAAACCCTTCTTCTTTGGCTCTTGAACTTGACCCACTTTAGTTATCAAAGTTTCAAATCTTTATGTACAAGGCATGATGCGTGCTTCAATCACTTTTCCCACCTTCAAGTTTCACTCTCTTTGGGGCTTCATCACGTCGATATTCCATATATTGATAATTCGCTAAAATCGCTACAACAAGCATTTCATTTCATTTGCATTTCATCTGCAAGCGCACTTTTTTTCTACTCGTGTACATGTGCTTGGAGTATTTTTCAACGCTAAAATTGACCATTTTTAAAACGATTTTCACAGATCCAGCACAAATTAACGCAATACTCATAAAAACGATAACGGATGCGTATACAAGATCGTGGTACAGCACTACGGAACTAATTCAGGAAGCCTTTCGCAGATCTCCTGACATGCACAAGATGATGTTCCACAAAAATATGACCCACGAGGAACTTTGGCTAGAGAGTGCTCAGAAATTAACTACGGCTATCCAGCACATTATTGAGTTTGCAAAGATGGTTCCAGGTTTTATGAAATTTGGACAGGACGATCAGATCGTTCTTCTCAAAGCCAGTAACTATATACCAATGATCTCTTCTATTTTAGACGTGTTTGAGAATCAAAAAATCTCATCACATTCTTCATTTAACAGGTGCATTCGAGTTGGCGGTGTTGCGCATGAGCAAGTGCCTCGACCTGCAACGTAATACCGTTCTGTACGGTGACATAATGCTGGGTGAAGATGCGTTTTACACGACTGATCCACAGGAACAGAAGTTAGTTGCTAAGGTCTTTGAAGTCGCCAGGAGTGTGGCAGATCTAAAACTAACAGACGTAGAACTTGCGCTCTACAGTACTGCCGTCTTAGTTAATCCTGGTATGTATTTCTCAATCAAAAATTTATCATCTAACACAATACTTACGGCATTGTTTATAAAAAGCATGAAATTGAGTTTCTTTCTAATATGTTGCGATTTTTTTCAGAACGGCACGGATTGAAAGCAATACGGGAAATCAAGAACCTCTATGATATGGTTGTACGGGCGTTAAGAGCCGAGTTGGAGGTAAGTCATATGTCACCAATCAAGGGTGATGTTACGGTGTGTGACGCGATGCTCGGGAAAATGCCCGAATTAAAGGAACTCTCGGAGATGCATATGGCCGCCTTAGCGCAATTTAAACGGCAGCAACCTCGTCTCGAATTTCCGGCCCTCCACAAAGAGCTGTTCAGCAGCGACAGCTGAACAAATGATACAGCGCAGGGCGACCCAACGCTGACAGAGGACGCTGAACGCGAGTGATCCGGGGCCTTGCTCTGTCAAGGTGTGTATTTTCATAACACTTTACTACAATTATTACCGTGAAACAGGGCTAAGCGGGTGGTCAAAAAACGGGGAAAGGGCTACTTACGAAATCTTGAATTTCGCTAACTGTATGTCTTTCTCTGGTTGAAAGTGGGATTTTCCGCATAGCCCCGTATTAAAAAAAAATAAATTTATTTAATGGCCCTTTCTAGATTCAAAAGTATTTTAGATTAACCATCAAGGTGTGCCTGAACCAACTTTAAATGCAATGTCATAGCACATCTAATTTTTCTTGGGTTCGATTAAGGGACTTAGAAATAGTAAACAGCAAAATTTTTAGTCAAATCCACCGAGCCGTTCTTGAGAAAAGTGTTTTTTGCGGTGAAAAGTAGAATTTAAAAAAAATGTAATGAATGTAACGAATATAAGATATCTATGACAATAGTGCATCTGGCGAACTGTACTTGTTTGGTGTTTTTGAAAATTTTAAGGCAGGTCGTTGTGAAAAGAGCGTAAAATATGTCTACAAAATCGAAAGACCATGCTGAAACTTACCATGAAACACATTCGAAAATTTTCCTTCTTTGTCTTAAAAAAAGAAATGACTGTTTAAAATTAGTAATCAGTTGAAAAATCTTATTGAAAAGCTTGTGAGCTATGATGCTTAAGATAATTGCCTTCCTGTACTTGTTTGTAATGCCTACAAAACCCTTGTTTATCGTTCGGTCAAAAGTGATGATACTAAATAAAACAAGATACTGAAAAAAGTGTCATTCAGTAATAGGAAATAGGAAGTAATAGGAAAATAAAATTTTTCTTATACACAGAAACATTGCGAAAATTTCAAAGATCATATTATAAACATATATACCCATAAAAGAAAAAGATGCCTTGGTGTTTCACTTGGTTAAAGTTGTTTCAAATGAAAAAGCGGAAAACATTGAAAAAAATATGTGAGGTAGAAATACTGCAATCGCTTTATCTCAGAAAAATGGAAACCCTTTGAATTTTTTTTTGACTGAACAGCGATCAAAAAGCAAAAAAACGGAAGCGTGTTTCTGCTGAAAATGTTTCAAATATTGGAACAAGTTATCGGCTTTCAGCGAATAAATCACATGGTATTACAACAGCTCTTTGCCTTCGAAGTCTTATATATAAAAAATCCTTCGAAGCGAATAACAGAAAATTATTTCAACCAGATTTAAAACAAAAATTAAAAACTTTGAATCATTCTCTTGATTTGTATTTTATTATGAAAGACTGTAATGTGATTACACTAAAAAGAACGATACTGCAGCTTTTGCAGAAACTTTAGTGTTTTGCAATGATATAAAAGGATTATTTCAGTTTGTTCAAGAAAAAAAGGGAAGTTGATGAAATGCACTTGAAATTCGGAATAGATAGTGGCGCAGGTTTTTTGAAAGTTTGCCGTTCGATGCAATCTTTGGATGAATCAGAACTTGCAAATGTAGAATGTCGACAGAAGTATGCCGAAGGCGTTGTCGTAAAAAAGTTTAAGGATCATGGCCTTAAGAAATTACTACTGCTTGGAATAGTAGCACTTTAACAAGAAAAATATGAACACTTTTTATTGATGTGCTCACTCTTAAAATTAAAGTATTTAGAAGGCACAATAGCAACTGATTTAAATCTTTTCAACGTATTAACGGTCAGCATGTCACACGCAACCAGTTTTCCTCGCACATGGTGTACTGTATCAAAAATTAATTTAAACGCGTGGGGGAATACAGAACTATTGGAAATTGTAAGGAAAATTTTTTGTCGTCGCAAGACAGTAAAAGTAAAACATCATCTAGGACAAAGTACAGAAATATTAGCAATAATTCCACCACTAGAACTACATTTTATGCTTGGGGTTGGAAACAAAATTTATAAACACATGGTCAATTCTTGCAAAATGCTGTGAAAAAAATCGACTAATTGCTTGGAATATGTAGCATTGGTTGTTTAAAATATGTAAGGTGCTTTTGCTTTTACACCTAAAGTTCACGCGGTTTTTTTATGACCCTGGTTTTTGTCGTAAAGTTGAAGCAGGCCTTGGATTGTACAGTGAACAACCCATGGGATCTGTCCATTCAGATTTTCAAACGACCTGGGCTAATTATAAAGTTTCTAGCACACACCCTCATTACCCAAGTAACTTACTAAAATTTGTACAAGAATACAATCCCCGACATTTGTAAAATTTTTTTTTATTTCAATACTGATATGGACTGGTATTATATTTATTTACCATATATTCGTAAATAAAATGAAAAAATTAAAATGTTCACCATTTTTTCAAAAAATTTTATTTTTAATTTACAAAAAACACTGGTCTCATGAAGGGCGTAGGGGATTTGGCTCGAAATGTTTATTCGCACTATTTTTGATCCCCTAACTCGAATAAAAAAAATTGTATTATGAAGAACCTTGCATTTAAATTTAATTCAAGCACACCGTGCCATCTTTTTCTCCGCTTTAACCTCTTTCTATTATCTTATTGTGGCATGACAAAGAAAATATAACTAATTGTTTATTAATTTTTTTGTTTCAGATTATTTTCTTCGTAATGAACGTATTGGGCCTTAAATAAACATAATATTGTTATATAAAGTATATATAAAGTATACATAAAAGCAACATAAAGTATATACCTATGAAAGATATATATATATCTATATATATGTATGTGCATATATTATATATATATAGAATTATATATACTATATATAGAATTATAATATAAATATAAGATATATATATAGATGAGCTATCGGTTGTTATGATACATACATAAAGATTATATTATTGACTAATATGTTTATAAATCACGCTAGGTCGGTCTCAGAACGATGAAATTAATAAGCTTGATTTAAGAAACCTGATTATTCCGATTCCATTAACCGCGCGTAGAAACCAGTGGAGGTACAAGTACAAAAAATGTGCGAAAGCTACTGAGCAGAGTAATATTGTTCGAGAAACTTCATTGATTGCGAGCGTCAATTAGTGATTGTACTTTAGATTTTAATGCTCGCGATCACTGGATTTACTGGCAAATTATGGCCGATTATAGCGGCTTAACCAGGTTTCTACCTTTGAAAAGGGTCAGGCGGTAAAAGCGTAAAAACGATTTTGTCCCAGGACCGCTCGTATATGTAGTTAGTCTTAATTAAAAAGTGGAATAATGTTTTGTTTAACACACTCCCTATGCGCTTTTTAATACGTAAATATTACTTCCTGCGAACCCTACTTGCGAAAACGCTTCGATTCGTTTTCTGCGCAACACAACCGAAAATTCGTCCACTCGATTTTTACTCTACGAACACGAATACCTACTTTACCGAACGATACTTTTGTGCGATTTTTATTGTTCTTGTTTTTTACTGTATAAGACTATGAGATTTATAATGAAGCGTAATACTCGCAAGAAACTGGCATCTTTTTTTTTGGAACCCACTAGTGCATTTCTTTATTGACTTGTTTGATTTTATCATACTCGAAAATACTGTTTTAGAAATTAATCTCATTTGCGACGTGCTACGAACGAGAGCGATTTCTCAGACTTTCTACACCGCTGTGATATTTAAGAATATCTGATAGTTTCTTCTCGAATTTTCATGAAGATGGTTTCTACTAACTGCTCTTTTGTTTTCCCCGTGGGCACCCGGACATTCTAAGAAGTCCTTAGAATGTTCCTCTATGCCCTGTGACTTGATGTCTTTCAGACATTCTTTAAATCTTTTCATTTCTTTCAAAGGTTCTCATGACGCCCGGCAATATACGTCTTGAGGACCTTAAGGTCGACTCCAAATGCAGCGACTGATATTATTCTCACCATTTTCTTGAGAAGAGTATCAGTTTGTTTATTGTTATTGTAAAATGAACAAATCACAAATCCGGACTCATTTGATGCGAACAATACGTAAAGTCCCAATTTCTTACCCTAAAAAAGACGCCTATAGGACAAAGTTAAGACTTGTGTGCCCACTTAAATGCCAGCACGAAAATAGTGCTTGCAATGAATTTGATAGAAATCAGCGTCGAGTTTATCGAACTAGCCAGAAAACGAGTCGCACGCGACTATAATCTCTCAAGAAAACTACATACGTAAATATCGTCATTCTAACGAAAAACGGAAAACGGTCGGAAAAGAAATACTGGAAGTAATGTTTGCACGTACGTACAAAAAAGAAAATGAGCTAGGGATTAACGTTGTGTAGATACAAGAGTGCTGCGAACTGATACGTTAACAATGGAAGAAACGACGTGAATATTATTACCTTATTGATTAACGATTAAATAAATAGAGTTCATTTACCTGTAGAAAGTACACGACACTAGCGGTCGCACGTACGCGCGCGCAGAAAATACATGGAATGTATGATAACACACACACACATTGCAACTAGGAGTTATTATCGCAATTTGCAGTTAAATTTTATAATATATAAATAAACGAAAGTTGACGGATAATATAGGAGGTGACCGTTCACGAAGACTACGTAAAAATCTCCTTGTCTTTTTATACATGTCCGTTTTTTCTTGATAAAAAAATCTATCACCTTCGCATTCTTTCAAACTCTCCAATAATCCATTGATCACGTAGTTATCGAAGATGGTCGTCTCCTGTGCATCTTTAAGATTACGATACATATTCGTAAAGCGTTATTTATATTGTTACGGCCTTCGCGATGGTCCCCTAGGATTACCTTCGAATGAACATGAATGACAGAAGAAGGAATCTGTAGAAGATCGTGATGCTATCGGTTGTGTTCGACTAAATTTAAGTCAGCAATCTTCTCAAAAGTTTAGCGAATTATGCGGAATTGAAAATATGTGGAATCGCTGCTCTAAGCAAATCTGAAAAGTAATAACACTTTCGTCATTCATTTTTTTTTATAACCTGAATAAGTCATAAAATTTTGAAATTTGCAATTATGATTTAAAAGCTCGGACCTACACATGGAAATAACATCTTCCAAAAAATATTCAGTATTAAAAGAAAGAAAACATTCATTTGTATAAATGAGTTGAAAATTCCGACATTTCATATGTCCAAACGAATAGTAAAAAATGAAAGTATTAAAAAATATATAATTACTTTTTTCAATATCATGCAGTGGTTCCACTTTTGGGATAAACGTGAAAAATAAATTAAATGAGTGGACAAACGGGAAATCAGATTTAATTCCCGCGAGATAAACGGAGGTTCGTTTTCATACACGTAACATTACGTAGTATACGTTATTGTATATAGTCAAGAACTCCCAGATGGTAAAATTCATTGTTTCGTTTGGCTAAAAATAAAATTGTTTGTAAATATTTTGTAAAGTCTCTGTAATCTTAATCAATTGATTATCTTTTTTTTTAAATTTACTGTTGAATTTTAACATAGAGATGTTAACAACTATTCCATGAACTTTTTTAATTGATCATTGCTATTAACGTTTTACACCATTGTATTCACTTATATTAGAATAATTGTTTATATTCTGGAGAGAGAGAGAGTCGCTCCAATAGGAAATTTAGTAATCTGTTTTCCTTTAAAAAAAACTAGGAAGATGACATATAATATGTCTTTACATTGTGATTTATAAGTAACCCGTTTACGATTATGAATCCGAACCTGAAAAGGTGCAAAACAAAATACCAACATTGTGTTCTCTTTCTCATCGCAGTGAATGTTAGCGGTTGCCGAAAGACTCACGCGACACACTTGTGCTTAATACAAGCTCATATGCACACTCTAAAAAATTTCTGTTGTAAACTTTCAACACAGTAATGGAAGTTTATTACAAAATGCAATGTAATTTTAAAATACATGATGTATTGTAATCTCAAAGAATTCCCTTACAAATATTGTGATTTGACTTTACAATCTCGATTGTAATTTGACATAGCATGTTGTAAAGTGTTGTAAAATTACAAAGATTTTTACGGTGCACAGGTAAACAAATACACAATACACGTACACTTAAAATTACATAATACAGTACCTGCTGTGGTTGTAGGATATTTAGGAAAGGGAGAAGGGTGTGAGCAAGATTATTTTAAATGTATTTATTGTGCACGCGAACGGCATTCTGGCAATTGATAAATAAAAATGTCCGGAGCCAAAAAAAAGAACATAAAAAGGAGCGCGAGGCGTGCAAAAGTGCAGGAGATTCACATCTTGCACGTAAATATTAGTAAAATAAGGTAATGACTTAATGTAAGCGAGTTAAGAGTATATAAAGATAAAGAGCTGGGACCATCGAATCGGCCGGGCGAGAAACCCTAGACTTACCCCCTTTATTGCGCAACCGGAGGTAAATAGCGACTATTATTTAATTCATCATTTCGAGCATAATATAAGGAGTAAATAAATATAGTTATCCTTAGAGGATTTCCCTGAACGAGAGTGTATACGTATGCGTGTACATGTAAAAAGTGGCTTTCGAGGCTCAATCGAATGTGACGAATGAATGAAAGAAAACATTGTTTGAAGAAATAAAAAAACATCGCTAAATACCTATGCTGTAATTTTGGATGAAAGCACATTATAATATTATTAAAAGAAGCTCTGAACAATATAATGCGAAGTAATTAATATATTTTACAAAAGAGCTGTTCGCAGACGCTTTTCATGTTGAAGTAGGGTCACGGCAGAGGTAGAGATTAAAGCGCAGAGGCAACAACTTTTATACACCAAAATTTAAATTTGGATTTCTATTTTTCGACTTTGCGATGAAATCAAATATGTATGCGTTTGGACTGGGACATTTTGTCCACGACTGCTCTGCCTAACTCCTGCTTTCGTACATTCTGCGACCCCCGAGAAGTCTGGTTTTCATTGTCCCCAGAAATCGATAATAAACTAATGTCTGCTTGATCGCATTCCCTGCCTTTTCTGCTTCAAATCCTCCATTGCTTCTTTGATTGATCGAAAAATTTGCAAATTCAGTACAGGTGACAATTGGGTATCGAAAAGGTCACCCAAGAAGATTTTTCTTTTTAGATCTCACTAAATATGGATCTAATTTAAAAATGTCGTGCATAAAGGTTCTAGGTCTAACCGAAACACATTTTTTTCGTATATACAATTTTCTTCTAAAATCAATATTTTTCAAGAAAAATGACATAAAGCTGTTTGTGATACAAGTGCGCAAAATAGGCGGTGACTTGACAGCATACTATTTCTCGTTTTCCTTGAAAAATATTAGTTTTCGAGATAATGTCTGAAGATACAAAATATGTGTTTCGATGAGGTCTACTTTTCATATTGAAGCATAAATGGGATGAAAATGTAGTTTCTTAAAAAATGAATTAAGCGACTGTTAACTAGTGATGTATGGCTTTTTTATGAATAATTTTCAGTATATACTTCTTATTTATTTCTACAATAATTATATTTATCCTTTCAAATGGCTCTTAAGAATCTTTGAATTTACACTCTTTATTACATATACTTTATACGAATAAGTAGTAAATTAATCAGTTAAATTTGTGTGTTGTGGATAAAAGCTGAGAATGTGATCAAGCGGTAAAAAACATGTATACTTTTTTACGACTGGTTTTCTAGCTGAATTTTGGACTGATATAATATTAGAGTTAATGTTGTTTATATCGATCTAAAGATGATTTCTCTTGATATTAAAGTGTAGGATTACTGTAGTCAAGTTGTGATCTGTATCTATCATTTAGATTTACATTAGGAAGGCAGCTAGACTTTGTAAAAACACTATAATAACGTTAAAAATTGAAATCAGTTTTGTTTTGTTCTCTGTTCCTAGATATTCTAAATATTTTTACATGCATGAATGAAGTAACATGCGAACGTCGATCAATCGTAGTCGATATATACATAGTGTATTCCCTCTTTAAACTGACGTATGACAGCAATAAAAAAGAACACTGTGAAAAATTTCTGTTTGTAAACTTCCAATTCACTAGTAGAGGTTTATTAACAAAACCAAATGTAATTTTACATTACATTTTCTATTGTAAAGTGTTGCAAAGTCATAAACTTTCTCAAGAGTGAATCCTCGCGAAAGATGACGGAATTAAAAGTGAAGATGAAGCGGACAACAATGTCTCAAATTAAGAGCTTCACTCTAAAAATGTTTGTTATATAAGCTCAACAAAATAACAAAAATCTTTCCGTCATCTTTCTTCGAGGGATCATTTAACTTAGAGCTTGATTTGCTCAAGAAATTAAAATTATGCACTGACTGCTTCGATCATCTCATTCTAAAGATTTTTACGCACTTGTAAATGTCAGAATCTCAATTTGATTAATCTTATTCGACGTTGCGTAAAAGAATGCACTAAATTTAATGAAATATTCAGCTTATATATTTAGAAATTTTGGATGCGGTCTTCTCCTCGAGAAACTCAATTTTTAATTTGTTTATAGGACACACGACCGCGTCCTTCTGTCACAAAGAACTGAAATTCGTGAGACTGCCGTGGGAGCCTTATATTTGAAAAAAGACGTAAAATTAATTTAAAAAATGTCTAGTTGAGTGTTGTGAAGGTCGGTTTCAAGGGGGCGAATGGGGGTCGCGGAATATTGTAATATACGGTAACTGCACGATCTAAAGTTACAGCCGTTCCGAAATATCTGCCCCACACCTTATTATTAATTAATGGATTAATTAATTTGTACAATTTTTAGCTACAGATTATCCGGACATAAGTGTATTCTTCTTCGTTTGAAACGCTTCTGGGACTTTTGTAATATTAGACACAAAGTCTGTTCCCTCAACGGTAAAAATAATTACATTGCATCACTCACTGAAGACGAAATCGAATTTTCTCCAAATGCGGTTCTTTTTCTACTATTGAGAATAAGAGACTATGTTTCTCTCACATATCTTAAAATGAAAAAAAAAAACAAATTACAGTTTTATTTTACAACTGTATTTAAATATAACTTTAGTAGTTATCGAATAGACCATTATAGACTTCCTATACCATTTTCAACAATTTGATCAGTTTTACATTATTAAAATGAAGCACTTTAATTTATTTATATTTTTGCGAAATTAAAGTGCAGTGCCCTTTTATCGTTGAGTATATTTAGGAACTAGTCATTATTATGAAAAAATAAGTTTCAACGTAATTTTTTCTATTGACATTATTACAATTTTTCAAGTCTTGCGGGATAAGCAAAAGAGCGGTACCGTTAGTTAATCCATTAAGAAAAACGTAAGATTGCTTTTTTTTCCTTTAGAAACTATTTAACTTTGAACGTGCGCTGCTGAAATCGCGAAATCGTTTTTCTTCAACGAAAAGTGCATACAAATCAAGAAATATACAAACTTGAGAGGGATAAAAAAAATAATTTGAGCAGCGCACGTTCGGCATGTAAGATTGACACCGCAAAAGCATTCTGTAAACTGTATTAAAATATTGTAATGAGAATACATAGCGAAATAAGGGCACGTCAATAAAGAATTCCGAAGTAATGCGAACATATGTTGACTTTCAATTTCAACTAAAACCACGCCAAAATTTCTTTTCAGAGAAATTACTTCAGCTTGTAAAAGTGGCCGTGCGGTCGCATAGACCGCACCGCGGTTCTGATTTCTGGACCCCCCTGGCCTTCCTCGAGGCTGCCCTTATTAGCTTTAGTTTTGATTGTGCTTTCTTCGAGGTGGGTGAAAAACTTGTGGGCGTTCGTGTGATTGGTGAGTAATATAAAGGGAAAGCGATCGGTGTGACCGCATGTCCACGGTAGCAAGACATCACATGCAAAAGTAGGTACCGCAGAACATTTCTAATTTGAGCAAAAAGTGACATATTAATATGGATTAGTGGACGTGCGGTCCATTGTGGTCTCTCAGACCGCACCGTCATTCTAATGTGTGGGTCCCTCCCCCCACTGATGTAAAAGATTATTCATAATAAAAGTTGACAAACTTGATTAATTTCTTATTCCCGTGTTCCTTTACATATTTGTAAATATATAATAATTACATTATTTAAATTTCGCGGGTAAATTTATCGCCTCAAATTGGAAAGGGCGCGTAATTTCAATGGTAAAAGAAGTCAAAGTGATAGAAAAAAACATATTATTCACATCAAACAGAGCCTTCTTCAAGCTTGCTATAATATTTTAATTTCTAAAGATAAATAAATATTTTAATTATTAATAAATATTTTAAGGGAACAAAGTACATGAAAATTGAAATAGTTAAAATGTTAGGAAAATAAGTGTTAAAAAAAATAATAATTTTCAACAAAATAGTTTTTTTTCATCTAAAAAAATTATTTTTAAATCAAAAATAGAATAATTAAAATTTCCGTTAAAAGAATAAATTTTTAACTAAAAAAATTGATTCTCAACCAAATAATTCTATTTTAAACGCAAAAAATGAATTTTCTTCAATTGGATTGGAATGGCTCAATTTGCAAATAGAAAAGTAAATTGTAAACAAAAGAAAACTAGTTTTCAGCATCATTAATTAATTTTTAACTAAAAATAAAATTTTTCACAAAATAGTGGAATTTTCAACATAAAAAATAATTGTTTAACCAAATAGCTGAATTTTTCACCTAAAAGATTAATTTTCTACTTTTTTCTAAAGATAAATAAATATTTAAATATTAAGATGAATAAATATTTTATTTATTAATAAATATTTTAAGGGAAGTAAATATATTTAATTTCTAAGATCAATAATATTAATGCAAAAAAATTCTTTCTAAATACGTTTTGAACACTTTTTATTTAATTTTTCCAAAATACTAATTTTCAAAAAATTGCATAAATTTTCATACAAAAAACATCAATTTTCAACCATGACTAGAAAAGTTAAAATTTTAGAAAAATAAGCGTTCAACCAAAAAAGAAACAAATTTTTTAGACAAGGCAATTAATTTTTAACTAAAACGATGAATAATTATTAAATTTTCTAAAAAACTTAATTTTTAACCAAATAGTATAATTTGTAACCAAGAGAATCAAAATTTCCACATAAAACAAGTTCTCGATAAAAAATGGAAGATACATTTTCAGTTTTAAAAAAATTAATTCGAAATAAGAAAAAAATAATTTTTGACCAAAAAGATTAATTTTCAACCAGTCATATGAATTTTCAACCAAATCGTTGAATTTTCAAACAAAAAGATTAATTTTTCACCAAAAAAATAAGAGTTCAGAAAAAAAATAATTTTCAACAAAATAGTTTTTTTTATAAAAATAAATCATTTTTAAACCAAAAATAGAATAATTAAAATTTCAGTTGAAAATAATAAATTTTCTACCAAAAAAATTGATTCTCAACCAAATAGTTCAATTTTAAACGCAGAAAATGAATTTTCTTCAAAAACCAAAAATAGTTTCAATAAAATATATAAATTTTCAACTAAAAAAGAATAGTTTTCAATATAATTAATTAATTTTTAATTAAAAATATAAATTTTTCACCAAATAGTAAGATTTGCAACCTAAAAGATGATTTTTTAACCAAATATTTGAATTTTCCACCTAAAAGAATAATTTTCTACCAAAACAGACTAATTTTCAAAAAATTACATAAATTTTAATCCAAAAAAGATAAATTTTCAACCATGACTAGAAAAGTTAAAATTGTAGAAAAAAAGCGTTCAAACAAAAAAAAACTAAATTTTTTACAAAAAACTGTTTTTTCACAAAAAAAAAAGATTTTTTTAACTAAAAATAAAAGAATGAAATTTTTCAGTTAAAAAAAAAAAAATTTCATCCAAAAAATGAATGATACAGTTTCAATAAAAATACAAACTTTTAACTAGAAAATATAATTTTACAAACCAAAAAGAAACAAATTTTCAGCCGGATTTTCAACAAATAGTTGAATTTTCATCTAAAATAGATTTTTTGACGAAAAATAGAATAATTAAATTTTCTAAAAAAACCTAATTTGAATAAAATCAAAGTAAATTTTTAACCAAATAGTATAGATATATTTTCAGTTGAAAAAAATTAATTCTAAATAAAAAAAACTAATTTTCAACCAAAAAGATCAATTTTCAACCAAAAATTTGAATTTTTAACCAAATGGTCGAACTTTCAAACAAAAAGATTAATTTTACACCAAAAAAGACTCATTCTCTCATAAATTTTCAACGAAAATCAGAATAGTTTTTTTCATCACAAAAAAAATATTTTTAAACCAAAAATAGAATAAATAAATTTTTCGTTCAAACAAAAATCTTCTACCAAGAAAATTAATTCTGAACAAAATAATTCAATTTTAAACCCGAAATATGAATTTTATTTAAAAAAAGAAACAGTTGCAATAAAAAATGCAAATTTTCAATTAAAAAAGATAAGTTTACAAATAAAAAAAATAGTTTGATTTGCAGTTAAAAGTAAATTTTAAATAAAAGAAAACGAGTTTTCAGCATAATTAATTAATTTTCAACTAAAAATATAGATTTTCAAGCAAAAATGGAATAGTTAGAGCTTATTTGAAAAAAATAATTTTTTACTCAATACAAACGAATTTTCAGCAAAAGAAAAAATGTTAAATCACAGTGATCAATTTTTAACCAAAAATATAATTTCTTGACTAAATAGTGCAATTTTCAATCTGAAACATGAATTTTTAACCAAATAGTTGAATTTCCACGCAATAGATTAATTTTAATTAATTAATTTTAATTTTTTTCTAAAAATAATTTTTCAAAAACAAAAATAGAAGAATTAAATTTTCAGTTGAAAATAAACTGAATAAACTATATTTGATTATAAAATTTGAATATTTTTTATTGGTTTCCTAATGCTGTGAACACTAATTTGTACATGAACACTTTAAAAGTAAATAAATCTTAAGTTTGATTCTTCGCCAACAATGCATTCCGCATGGTCATCATCTGTGTTTTCGACATCCTCATTCAGTTATGTACTTACATTTCCATCATCAGTTTGTTCAGAAACTTTTTGTCAGGATGTACTACCATTTTGATCATCCTGGGGCCTTTTTCATAAAAGTTACAAGTCTACAAGTTAGTAAGCTTGTATTTTCTGTTTCACAAGTCTTACGTCCACTTGTAATTATAAGTAATATCTCTTACAAATTACAGGATCTTCTACAAATGCGCGCAAGCGCACTTAGCTTATCATAGCTGTTAACCTCCAAATAAGACTGTTCGTGTTGCTCTATCGGTGATTAATTCTTTAAGAAGAAAAATTTTGTGCCATGGCGTCGAAGGAAATAACAAGGACAAGAAAGATCAGTGTTTTAAAAAAAGACACTCTTCCTTCACGGAGAAAAATGGAAGTTCTGTTTAGCCATATAAATGTGCTGACAGACCACATTGGAGGGTCGACTATAGGACAGCTCTTGAATATGGCTGAAGCGTCTATCTCTATAAGGCTAAAACAAGAGGTCCAAATCGACAATCTCAGAAAGTTGACTCGTTTGGGTCGGACCGTCTCCTCGGTCATCTTAGCTGGCTGACCCGATCATTGTGAAGAGTCGTTTTGGAAATCTCGGTTGTTCAATATGATTTTCTCAAAAATTCGACACGATCGTTTCGGTTGGTCGATTCGATTATCTGACACAGTCGACGCGGTCGCTTCGATTCGGAAATCTGATGCAATATCCCTTGCCCTGCCATGTGTCCTGGTATGAATCTCGGGAATAGAAGAATCTTGGAACTGAAAAATAAATATTGAATTTGAAAATAATACATAGCAATCGAGTTTAACCTAAACCGGTTAATTCTAGAATTAACCGGCATTAATGAATCTCTACTTCAAATTGATATTAACATTAAAAAAATTAGAATTAAATGTGCAAACTATGATATTAATTAGAAAGAATATTAACATTACAATTACGTATTTAAAACAGGTACTTACAGAATAAGGTCGGGTAAGTTAATCTTCAACAGCAGTAATCACTTTAAACTGGAATGGTGGGTAAAAACTTTCTTTTTTACGTATAACAGCTCCGCACGGTCTACGAATCCGTTATACTTATTGGAGCCAATTAGCGATATCCTTTAAATTTTCACGCGCAAAAATCAAGCAATTTACCATACGCTATGGCTTATCTGCTCCGTCGTAGACGGTCGAAATGAGTGAAAGCGATATGCTCGTTTTGACCATTCCAAAAGGGGTACATTAGTTATCCCTGATAGTGAGTCTGATGTTCTTATAAAAGTCGGACTGGCCATAAAAGAAGAGTCTTTTTGACTATGCCGGAAAAAAATTGGAAGGACAGTTCGATCCTCTAGAAAGACTGACTGTCTGGCTCTCCAAATTTCGACCCTCTAACTTTGACTTAAATCATAATAAAATTTTCTCGGTCAGAAACTTCAGCAAACTTCCTTAAAATGTAACTTGTATTTACTCTTGCCACTTTTACCAAACCGCAAAGCCCCTCAGAAATTTTTCTACAAACTACAAGTGCTACTTACAAGACGAAACCTTTATGAAACAGAACACTTGTAAAACTGCGCGATATTACTTGTAAAAGAAGTCGCCGCACTTGTAACTTGTGAAAAGTAGAAATGAATTGTATTTGTAAATTGTAACTTGTAGGTTTTATGAAATAGGCTCCTGGGCTAAGGGATCTGTGATCTCAACTATTCAGTGTTTTGCTCTCGGCTTGGTGAGATATTTGCTTATCACAGTCTCCACATCATTCCGGATACATTGGTTTTTCACCTCATCGAAAGGAGGTGTTCGATTCAAAACTGTTCCGTCACACTAAAGTTTTTCATCCGAAACAAGCTATAGGCAAACCGTTGATAAACATAAAGCACTATTGGCTGACAGCGAAACTGTATCAAATTTATTCTTTCGTAGCCATACATTGCGTCCTAGATGTATCTGAAATGACATCCAATCAAAAAATTTACCACAGAAACACGAATGAAAAAAACTTAAGTATTAGAATTATACTGTATCTCCTCTGATGGTCCCAACTTGCGCAAAAGTTTCTTTTCCGACCGAGTTCGCAGCATCCTTCTTAATGTCTTCTAAATTTTCTGAAATAACATGGAACAAAAAGGTAGTTTAAAAAAATGTAAATAATTGAGTAAATTCAAGAAATATTTACTAGAGTTGATGAAAAGTTTCAGGAACGTAGGATAAACTTGAGGAGCTTTAAAAGAATCTCGAAAGGATTTAAGAGAATAAACAAAGTTTCCTAAAAGGCTTGGGAAACTTTAGAAGCTTATAAGGATTTTTTTTACATTTTGAATGATTTTTCAAATTTTTCATAAAAACTCGAAAGAGCTACTAATACCTTAAAGAATTTAAAACGTTTTAAATAGATGAGAAATATTTAGAAACTTGAAAAAATTTCTTTAAAAAACTCTAACAGGTTTTCCTTGACATTCCCTGACTTTCTGGAATTATCTGGTATGTAACAGCCCTATCAATCGATCGAGCTTGATTCCTACGTTATCGACTTTTTTTTAAACAAGTAAATCCATTTTATCGATTGAAATAAAAGACACTAAGGAACATTTTTACGGTATTATGGTATCACAATTACAAAAACAAAATTAATAATGATTTTCACTGTTTGTACAGGTTTTGGAAACGGGAAAGGAACAGAATCTGAAAGGCGCGAAATTCAAATCCCAAAAAATATTTAAATAAATTCATATGCACAGAGAGGAATAATAATTTTATATTAAAATGTATTGTATTTAATTATGAAGAAATATTTATCGCAAAGTGATGTAAATCATATTTTAACAATATTTTTTCTCTCGGAACGTATTCATTTTTTTTTAATTCAGCGCAATTTATTTTAAAAGACCGTACTTATTTTTTTTTTTGTATTTAAAAATTCGATGTTTGAGGAAATATATTGAAAAAGAATGTTGAAGATTTCAAGAACATTTTATCAAATTTTCTGGATATAAAAAAGTATTTAGATAGCTTTGAATTACTCAAAAGATATTTAGAAGATTTGGAAGATTTAAACAGATCTGAGAAAGTTTAAATCTTGAAAAGATTTCAACAAATTAAAAAAATGAGAATTTCGAAAGATTACTAAAAATTTCTAAAAATGCCTAGGAAAGTTTCAAATGATTTTTTTATTTAAAATCATTTTTTCAATGATAATAGAAAAATATCAAAACATTAAAAAAATTATGAAGATAATTGAAAAAGAATCTAAAAGTTATGAAGTTAATTTTTTTTAGCAGGCTTGTTGAAGATCTTAGAAAAAATTCAAATCATTTTAAAAGACGTTTAAATATTTTTAAAAAACTGTACAAATAAAAAAATTTAACATTTCGAAAAATTGTAATATTTCAAAAAATGTTAAACAAAATGTGGATTTTTTAAGAATTTAAAACCAAATAGTAGTTAAATTTTGAAATCAAAAATATATTTTTGAATCAAAAATGGTATCGCCAAATTTGTGGTAAAAAAAATTAATTTTCAACAAAAAAAAACCCGGAAAATTTCAACTATCTGAATTTAATAAAAAAAAACTAATTTTTAAGCAAATAGTTGAATTTTAAAAGAAAAATAAATTACTTTTAGTCCAGAAAAATGAACTTTCAGCCAATTTTTAAACAATATTGTTGAATTTTGAAGCAAAAATGATAAATAAGATGTAAAACAGTTGCATTTTTATCCCGAAAATATTAGTTTTTAGTACAAAATTAATTTTTAACGAAAAAACGAATTTTCAACAAAAACTTTAATTTTCTATCAAATATTTTAATGTTCATAAAATTGCAACTAAACATGTAATTGGTAAATTTTCAGGTATAAAAATGAATTTTTATCAAAACAAAAAGAACGAATTTGCAAGAGAAAATTTGAAAAATAAGCAAAATCTGACAATGAAAAAGATAAATGTTTTACCAAAAAAATTAATGTTCTACCAAGAAAGATGAATTTTTAACAATATACATTACCTCAAAAATATAATAATAATAATTTTTGCTCAAGCAGTTCAATAATCATAAAAGTATTTTAATTTTCAAAAAAATAGTGGGGGTTTCAACTTATAAAGCATAACATTCTAACGAAAAATAGAATTTTCAAATCAAAAAATTAATTTTAACAACAAAAAAACGAATTTTTCAACAAAACAGTTAAACATCAACCAAAATCTGAAAATGGATTTTTAACAAAGTAGTTTAACTTTCAGCCAAGTATTTGATTTTGTAACCAAATCGTTAAATTTTTAAACAAAAATACGAATTTTTCACCAAAAAATCAATTTCCTACCAAAAAAGACGAATGTTTAACAAAATGCATTATCTCGTTAGGGATAGGGCTTAATTATTAATTAATTAATTATTAATTTAATTTAATTTAATTTAAATTAAATTAGTTATTAAAATTAAATGAAAAAAATTTGAATTAATAAATTATTAATTATTAATTATTAAAAAAAGTATCATTTTTCAGCAAAGTTGTTGAATTTTGTAGCGGAAAAGACGAATTAATTTTGTAACTAAAAAGTTAAATTTCTATCAAATTATCAACCAACAATGGTTAAATTTTTAACAAAATTCATAAATCTTCAACCACAAAGAGGAATTATCCACAAAAAAAGTTGCATTTTTAACCAAAAACTATGAATTTTCAACAAAAATTATTTAATATATTTTATCTGGTCAAAACAATATCATCAGAAAATAAAAAAAAAATTGAATGTTTAAAAAATTATTCTTATAATTATAAGGAATTACCTCAGAATAAAAGTAGCTTATTGGAAAAGAGCATCAGACGGGCAAATCTGAAAGACCTGGGTTCGGATCCCAGCGGAGCTTCGGGGGAATTTTTTCACAATTTAGAAATAAAAATAAATATTAAATATGATATTGATTTTAAATAAAAAGAG
>JAAAKG020000031.1:2614323-2632066 GCA_010014905.2 Druon quercuslanigerum
TTTTAATTCAAGAAGTGTTTAGTTCATTAAAAAATGTAATCATTCAATTTTCAATGTTTCTTACTTAAAACTGCTTAAAATGATATAATTTTGACATTTTTTAAATTCATTAATTGGTTCTTTAATTTAGAACGTTGAAAATGATAGCGTGAATTTATATTTTTGGAACTGAATTTGAATCTTTGAACTCTACAATTCATAAAAGTTAAACAAATTTTATTTGACAGTGTAACTGCATTTAATTAAAAATGGTTAAGTTGAAAAGTATTTGTAGCTTTCTAATTTTAGACAAATAAATTATTAAGCATTTGAATACAAACATTTTGAATTAAAAACCGTTTAAACTTTAATTTTGAAAGTTTAAAATTCAAGAGTTACATTTTGAGTGCTTTGATTTGCAGCTTAGTTTTTATTACATCAAATGGAAAAAATTTTAGCTTTGGAATTCGACTTTTTACTTTCATTGACTTTTTAATTTTGAATAGTAATATTTGATATTTATATCAGATAAAATAATGTGTAATTTTAGAGGTATACGTGCATATTGCATAGTTTACAATTTTGAAGAGGTCTCTTACATTTAAATATTTGCAGTAAGCCGTATGTACGGTATAACAAAATATCATTGTAGCAGATACAAAATATTTAATTTAAATATATTTTTGGAGGGAATTTGAAACTCTGTTAATCACAAATTTCGAGAATTTACTGATTTCGTGAAGTTGAAATTTTCGGATTTTAAACATTCTGGTTTCAAAGTTTCGAAAACTTAAAATTTGTGCATTTTTCTAGTTTAATTAACTTTTTCTTCATTGGAATATTTTAATTTAGTTACTAAATATTTTTGGCAATTAGTTATTTTTTAATTCTCTAGTTTTTGGTAATTATATTCGCGGCATTTTTCAACATTCGAGATTTCTCTTTTTCGGCAAAATTCTTTCATCTAAAAATATGAGTTTAGCTTATTTGAAATATAAAACTAAAAACATTGTGTGTACTGATATTTTAAATGATTTATTTTATATATTGAAAAGTATGTTTTTTCATACGAAGGAATAGTTCAATGAGGAAGAAACTCACAGGATATTTCTCACATATGACTCTGAATCTCAAAAAAAAAAAACATTTTTTAATTAAATTAGGCCTTTTTGAGAAAATTCACTTTTTAATTTTCTACAATAAATGTAAACACTATAAACTGCCGTGAAAAAAATTAAAATATGCCAATTTGTTCCCAACAGGCAACTTTTTAAACTAAATTTCTGTTAATTTTTTCTTACTTTATCTAAATTTTCAAGTAGACCTAAGTTCATGGATTTATTTTTTTTATCAAATAGGAAAGGTACGTGTTTTATATTTACCTTGAAAAACAATATATTTCAGTCCCAAACAATTCCGCGACATTAGCAAGCTCAATTTGTTTAGTATGTGTACCAATTAAAAATTAAAAGTTATTTTATTAATGATTAATTTCAGGTTGCAAATCTAGTGTGCAGTATGTCTGGCAATGAGGACGGTGTGAAAATGGTTCGCTACGCAGCAGCTCAAATTGAAAACCTCTGCCCTCAAGTAATAAACGCCGCTCGTGTCCTGGCCGCTCGGCCTCGTTCCAAAGTCGCCCTCGACAACATGGAAGTTTTCCGTCAAGCTTGGGAGAACCAAGTCCGCGTTCTAACAGAAGCCGTCGATGATATTACCACTATCGACGATTTCCTCGCCGTCTCCGAGAATCACATTCTCGAAGATGTCAACAAGTGCGTCTTGGCTCTCCAGGAAGGCGACGCAGACACCTTGGACAGAACAGCGGGAGCGATTCGTGGACGCTCAGCACGAGTTTGCAACGTCGTTCAAGCAGAAATGGACAACTATGAACCCTGCATTTACACAAAGAGAGTTCTCGAGGCGGTCAAGGTTTTGAGGGAGCAAGTCATGCCAAAGTTTGCACAAAGAGTTGAGATTGCTGTCGATGCTTTGGGCAGCAATCCAGCTAAGGACGTGGATGAAAACGATTTTATCGATGCTTCTCGACTGGTTTACGATGGAGTGCGAGAGATTAGACGAGCTGTTCTGATGAATCGGGTAAGACACTTAACTAACTTATCAATTTTTCCGTGACAGCGTAGCTATTGGGAATAGTAGTAGACCGTTTAGCCACCTGGTGCCGAAAACTTAAACCAAAAAGAGTAGGTGCAACTTTAAAGATGGATTTTAATTTTTACATAAAAGTATTTTTACGATTATTTTGTGACATATTAAACAATTATTGAATACTAAAAACAAATCTTCATAAAAATAAGTAGTTTAAAAAAAATAGAATTCCCATCTGATGCACTGAAAAACAAAAACACATTTTTGTCAAAAATGTTTTTTAAACAACAACATTTATTTCAAAATTTCATGTAAGTTTTAATGCATTGTGAGCTTAAGTAAACTATAATTCATGTATATAGCGACAGATTTGATCCACATTATACAAAGAATATGAATAATGACGATTGGAATTTAAATACGAATTCTAACCTAACTTTTACATCAGATTTTCAAATAGTCAATATTTCATGTACAAATTATTAAAAATTTTCTTTGAGTTTATTTTCGTTTTAATATCAGTTCATTTAAGTTTACAACTCTATTGAAAATCACAATAAATAGTACAATAATACTTTTTTTTAGAAAAATATTTTGGTTAAAAAATGTGCTTTTTCACTGTATAAGATGTAAATGACATCTAAAACCCTTTATTTCTGATTAAGTTTTATTTTTAGTATCCATTAAATACTTGAAATTCCACAAAAAATCATAAAAACACTTTTATGTACAAATTAGAATGCATCTTTAAAATCGTACTTATTCTTTCTAGTTCGGATTTGTGTCACCATGTGGCGTATGGCAGTTTAACCATTACTAACAGTGTGCAGGAACCCAAATAATATGATGAACTAAAAATGTAACTATCTTATTTTTGCTGTAAAATTGGTATTTTTTTTTATGTTTTTACATACTTTGTTTAAAACTTGTCTTTTTATGCTGACAATTCAATTATTTTGGTCACAAATTGTACTGGTTGGTTAAAAATTATTTTTTTTCTTGAAGATTCATCATTTTTAGTTTTATTTTTATGTATTTTTTTGAAATTTTGTTTTCTGGGTAGAAAATTAATTCGTTTGGTTGGAAATTTAACCATTTTGGTCAAAACTATTTTTTGTCGTTGTTAAAAATTTAAATACTTTGTTGGAAATCCGTTATTTTTGTGGGTGAAAATTAATTGTTTTAAGGGAAAGTGAAATTATGTTATCTTTTGTTCAAAAGTTATATTTTTGAGTTAAAAACTCAACTATTTTATTGTAATCCATGTATTTTGTTGAAAATTCGTCTTTTTTATTTCAATTTTTTCCATGAAGATTCGTCGTTTTAGTTTAAAGTTTATGTACTTTTTTGAAAATTTGTATTTTTGGGTAGACAATTTCTCTTTTCTTTTTGAAAATCGGACTATTTTATTGAAAATTCGTTATTTTCTTGTTGTCAAAATCAATTTTGTTTTAACGGAAAGTTTAATTATTCCATTTGTTGTTCAAAAGGTATACTCTTGAGTTAAAAACTTAACCATTTGGTTGAAATGCATTTATTTTTGTAAAAATTCAATTATTTTGATCGAAAATGGTATTATTTTTGGTTAAATTTTGTTTGGTTTTGTTTTGAAGATTCATCATTGTTAGTTGACATTTTATGTAAATTTTTTAAAATAGTCTTTTTGGGTAGAAAAATTATATTTTGCAGGGCCAATTAAATTATTTTGTTAAAAATTAATTTTCCTGCTGGAAAATTCTTCTTTTTTTGTTTTTGTGAAAATCAATTGTTTCAACGGAAAGTTTAAATATTCCATTTTTGGTTCAAAATATATTTTTTTTTTAGTTAAAAGGTTAACTATGTTGAAATTTATGTATTTTGTTGAAATATGCAATACCTATAAATTTTATCATATGTGTGTCCATTTTTCTAAAAAGTAAAACAAAAATAATTTTAAGTTTTAAAATTATAATAATTTAAGGAGATGAAGATGGCTTGATGCAAGTCATTCTGCTCAAGTACTAAAAAAATGCAGTAACCAAACAGTTAGTTTTCAACCAAGCAAATTAACTGTATCAAGAAAGAGGATTTTTCAAAAAAATATATAGTTTTAAATGAATAATTATAAATTTTATGTTAAAAAAAGATTAAAAAAAAAAGATTTTATAACGAAATATTTGAATTTTTGACCAGGAAGATTAATTTTCTACAAAAAAAATAATTTTCTACAAAATACATGATTCTTCATTTTAAAAATATCAATTTTTAACCAATAGTTGGATATTTATATTTTCAGTAGAAAATATTCATTTTTTATCATAAAAAAACGATTTTTCAACAAAATAATTAAATTTGCAACCAAAGATAAGAATTTTCAATGAAAGTCCATCAATTTTTAATTGAACATGGGATAGGTAAATTTAAAGTTAAAAAAATTAATTTCTTAAAGAAAACAAAAAAATTTTAACAAAAAGGATATAATCGCTGGGGGATTATATTGACCCTCGATAATAAATTTTGTAGAAATTGATGTAAGTTGTTGGCTTTTGGGTCAGGAGAATTGAAACTAATTAAGTGGTTTCAAACGTTTCGGCACACAATGGTGGCCCTCATCAGTGAGTTTTATTAAATCTTATAAGAATTTGTACCAATTATTTGGCATAATTACGTGTTTTTGGTTTTTTTTCCTACTCAAGAGAGAATTACAAGATTTGAACGTTTCAATTCTCCTGACCCTAAAGCCAACAACTTACATCAACAATTTCTACAAAAAAAAGGATATAAATTTTATACCACAAATAGTTGAATTCAATCAAAATTACGATTTTTCAACTGAATAATTAAATCCATAACCAAGACAGTTTAATGTCAGATAAATTCTTATATCAAAAAGACAAATTTTCAAGAAAAGAGTTGCATTTTTTACCCACAAATATTTTTCAATCATTAAAGAAAAAGAAATGTCATCAAAAATGTTGAATTAACGTACCAAAAAGATGAATTTTCTGTAAAGAAGTTGAATTTTCAAACCAAAAATATGAATTTTCAGCAAAAGAAACATTTGCATTTCCAATAAAAAAAATCACTTTTTAACAAAATCGCTGAACTTTCAACAAAGTCCAAAAAATTTTCAAAATTGCCTGATCCGTAGCTAACCTGTATTATCCCTTCATTTCGGATTATTAGGTCCTGTTTGAACATTTTTAATAATTATTCATCCCTAAAATTCTTGGTTGAACAGGCTGACGAAGATTTGGATCCAGAGGATGTGGAATTGGACGAACACTACACTCTCGAAACTCGAAGTAAGTCTAGTGCCCAAACTGGAGAACATGGAGTGGACGAATACCCAGAAATCAGTGGCATCACGACTGCTCGTGAAGCCATGCGTAAGATGCCTGAGGAAGACAAACAAAAGATTTTGCAGCAAGTCGAGTTCTTCAGGAGCGAGAAGTTGAAATTCGACAAAGAAGTTGCCAAGTGGGACGATGCAGGGAACGATATAATTGTTCTCGCGAAACACATGTGCATGATCATGATGGAGATGACGGATTTCACTCGTGGTCGTGGACCATTGAAGACGACAATGGATGTTATTAATGCGGCTAAAAAGATTTCCGAGGCTGGCACGAAATTGGACAAATTGACGAGACAGATTGCTGACCAGTGTCCTGAGAGTTCCACCAAGAAGGATCTCCTCGCCTATTTGCAACGTATCGCCTTGTACTGTCACCAGATGAACATCACGAGCAAAGTTAAGGCTGACGTGCAAAATATCAGCGGAGAATTGATCGTCTCTGGATTAGACAGCGCCACGTCTTTAATCCAAGCTGCTAAGAATTTGATGAACGCTGTTGTTCTCACTGTCAAGTCATCTTATGTAGCCTCCACAAAGTACCCGAGACAATCTACTGTTACGGTGAGTTATTTTATTATTTCTTTTTTTTTCAAACATTTTATTATTCACGGTGCCGCTGAACCATGTCTAAATGAAAGTTGAATGCTGATGGAATTTTGGTGTTGATTATGGTTGTTTACCGTTACCACGGTTCTGTGGAAATGGCTTCAATTCATCCGGGATGTTATAACTATATTTTTCGATAAAACCCCAAATCTTCGCCGAAGCCGTGGCAGTGAATCTATTTTTTGGCCGGGAGTTTTACAAATTTTAGAAGAAAAATCTGTCCAAATACGATTTTAACCGTTTTTTAAATAATTAGTTGAATTTTTATGCTTATTTAAATATGATATCATTCAGTTTATAAAGCGTAAATTGAAAATGTTTACGTAAAAAAATTTTTTATTTTAGATTTCCATTTTAAAGCATTCATTTATTATTTAAATAATTTTTAAATGCAGTCTTGGAAGACTTAAACAATTAAAAAGTACAAGCGTTTGAAATTAAAAATTTGTTTGAAAAACATTTTTATTTGATCAACTGTAAATATAAATTAATTATTTATTTTAAAAATTGAACTGTTCTTGAAGGTGAAACAGTGAACAGTAATTGATTTGTTAAAGCAATTCTAAATCCGTTCAAAATGTAAGCATTTCCAGTGTTGAACGTTATAAATTAAACTGGTGCAATTCAAAAGCCTTATTCTTTAAAATGACAAGGATCTTTTAAACTTAGAACATGGCGATTTTAATTGTTCTATTTAAAAAATGAGTAATTTTTAAGAGAAATTGATGAGTTTTGATGTATAAATAACAATTGAACACTTATTATTCGTAGAAAAATTCGAATCATGGTCTGATTTAAAACAAAAATGTATATTTTTGCAGATTATGAATAAGAATTTTATACGCCTTTTAAGAGATCAAAAGAATAAAAACATTTTCTTTACATTGCTAGATCAATTGAAAATGATCTTTTGATTTTAAAAATTATTTAAATTTCGAATCATTTAAAAAAAATATTTAGAAGTTATGAAAAACTTTTAATAATAATTTTAATTTTGAAAAAATTTGAAACACATGTTGATTTTTGAAAACTTTGAAATTAAATTTTTAAGTTTTTTAAGGTTATCTAACTATTTAAAACAAAATAAAAATAATTTAACTTCTAATGTAAAACTTGTTCAGTTTTAAAAAAACTTAATCGTTCAAGTTTTAATTTTTCTAGTTTAAAATTGGTTAAAATACTATTATTTAAAAATTTTTAAGTAAAAATTATACATTTTTAAGTTTAAATGCACTTAATTTAAAATAGTTAAATTAAAAAGTGTTATTACTTTCTATTTTATAAGTTTAACTTATTGAAACTTTCATACCAAATTTTTGAATTAAAAAAATTTAATTAAAATTTTTTTAAATTTAAGAGTTCCACCTCGAGTTCTTTAATTTGCAGTTCATTTTTCATTAATTAAAATGGAAAAATAGTTAACTTAGAGTTCCAGTTTTTTAATTTAATTGACCGTGAAAAATGTTTGTGAACCAGGGAAAACCTGGAAAAAATTTTCTTCTATTAAAACAGCCACCCTGGTTTTAGCAGAAAACCCATTCTTTATATCAAAAAATATAAATTTTCAGTTTTTCTTGAAAACGAAGCGAAATGAAAAAATTTAAGAGAGAAAATTGTTCCTCGATAAAATTGCCACAAAATTACTTATTTTCATTTTTATTGTTCTAATTTGCACGCCGTATAAAATTTGTATCGCTTAAATTTTTTATTATATGTCGCTTTTTTCAAGGAAAACAAGATACTTTGATTTTTTTAAATCAAAAATGAAATTTTTCAAAAACGAAGACTTAAATTTTTATTAAATTGTTCAAAAGCAGTTTTTGTTTGTTTTTTATTAGAAATATTTATCAAACAATCCTAACGGAATCGTGTCACACAAGTATTTCTTAATAAAAATTAAAATAATTATATGGGCCCTTTTTTAAAACAGTAAATTTTAATATTTAATATGTAATGTAAAAATTAGCCTGAAAAGTGAATGTTGCCCATAATTTTTTTCATTGATTTTTTTATTGATTGCGGTTTGCTGATATTCTGCGAATATTTTAAGACAAAATTAATCGATCAGGAAATGCAAAAGTTATCCAACCAAAATATAGTAAATGTTGCCTATTATTTTTGCACTCTGTTTTTTGTTGAATATTTTTATCTGCCAGTTTAAAAATATTTGACGATGAAAGTAGGAAACATAAAATAATTATTTGGTAAAAAATTGCAATTTGAATTAATTAAATCCATGAATTACTTTTTTTTTAAATTGTTGTTTTAAAATAGTTTTGGGATGACAGAAAACCATAATAAAAAAAATCCAATGAAAAGAAAAAATGAAACATCATTTATGATACCTTTTTAGTAAAGAAATTTTTTAATATAAAATAATTAAATGAACAAAAATACCTTTTTTACAAAAAGTGCTTCTCCGATTATTTTAATTTTTGTCTTAAAATAATGATGGGATCTTAGAATACCATAATAAATAAACAAAAGTTTTAGGCGGTATTTACCATTTCTTTTTAGGAAAATCGTTGAACTTCAAACTAATTAAAGACTAAAATCGACTTTTTTCAAAAAGGGCCCCAACGATTGTTTTAATTTCTATCTTGAAATGTTTGTGCGATGGCATTTAACCCCAATAAACGAAACAAAAACCCATTAACATTCAACTTGTATTCAGTGTACTTTGAAAAATTGTGAGTTTGAAAAAACCTGACCTCATTTTTCTAAATTCTAATGGAGCCAAACCAGTTTCTTTCCTCAGAATTTGAGTAATTTTGTTTTATTTTTTGCTATAACATTTATGATTGAAGTAGTAAAACAAAGTTTTACTTGAAAGATCATTTTTGTAGACGGTTGAGGATAAAGGAAGTGAAACAAAATGTGGACAATCCGTTCTGATCTTCTTACCCGTATCCCACAGCCTATCTATTCTCTACTCCGTTTCATCGGTATTTCTATGCTTGCAAAACTATTAGACCTGTATTATTTATTGAGAGTAGTGATTTTTCTAGTCGTTGACATTTAACTTTCGATAAAAACATAGTTTTTTGTTTTTATTTGCTTCTTTCCCTTAGTTATTCACCTTTATTCACCGAAAGTATTTTACTTTGACGCTCGCGAAATGTAGATATTTCAGCAACATATCATCATTTAATCAATAATTCGTCTAGTGCTTTTATTACTTTATAGGTTGCACTGACTCACAGAGGTATGCGATCGTCTGGCTAGCATTTTTAAAGAATAAAGTTAATGTTAAAAATATTAAATTTTGATTCTTTAGAGAAGTAACTTTTTTTTAGATTTTGTTTTCAATTACAATGTTTAGAAACTTGAATAAAGGTCACAAAAATGAAGATTGTTTCTAAAATAAAATAAATAAAATATTAAGATGTGCTAGTCATTTGATCCGAATACTGTAAATAACTAGTTTCACAAAACTAGTGGTGCTTATCAACTTTATATGAATATGACACAAGCTAAAAATATTATTTCTGTGATTCTAAATTCTTAGATGTTGGAATAAAATTTTGGATATGATAATCCATTTTGGTAATCCTATGTGAACTTACATGATGTTTAACAAAAATTAGTTAAGGTTTTTCCTGTTTGTGTCACATTTATGCTTAGAAATCAAAGTTCAGCTACGTAACTCGCTAATAAAACTCCTTTTCTTGCCATAAACAAACCATATTGGACTTTTCAGTATGTAAGTATCGTAAGTTGTGTTATAAAGAAAATTATATTTCTTTTTATTAGCATCGAGTCTCCCAATTTTATAAATCATCTTTTTACTATCATGAGCCTTTAAGCGAGATATATTTTTTATGTACCATTTTCAGTGTTTTCTTTACTCTATAATATTTTAAGAATTTAACATTCGAAAATTCGTAAATTTTAAATTGAATTAAATTTTTTTTATGAAATTTCAATTTGAAATGTTAGTTGATATTTTTATAATTAAAATCGTTACAAATGGAATAATTTTAAATTATTTTAAAAATGTCGAGTTTCAAAATAAAAACTTTAATACTGTAATATTTAAGATCTTCAATATTAAATAATCGGAAACGTAAAGCGTTAATCAATTTAAGATTCAGGGTGTCTGCTTGACCGGAAAATGAACGGAAATTTGATTCAGTGCCCGAGATTTTTCTCATGAATGTACTGATATAGAAACTAAAAGTAGTTTTATATATTTCATTACTTTGATTTTTAGTTAAAACAGGAATTTTGTGATAAAATCGTAATTCTAACTTGGAATAGGGAATTTTCAAACAAAAAAATGACAATTCTAACTTGGAACAGTGAATTATCGAAAATAAATATAAAAAAAAGTACGCGAGGAATTACAATTATTCTGGCTTGGCACAGGTAATTTTCGTAAAGAAAAATGATAATTATTACTTTGGGACAGGGAATGTTAGTAAAGAATTATAATTTTGAGTTTGAGACAGGGAATTTGAGTAAATTATTATAATTTTGACAATTGGCACATGAATCTTCCGTAAAGAAATATAATTTTTACTTTGGGCCAGACAATTTCCGGAAAGAATTAGATTTTTTGAGAAAGCGAATTATCCAAAAGTATTATAATTTTAAGATAGAACTAAGCATTTCCGTAAAGAATTATAATTTTTCATTTAGAACAGGGTGTTTCCGTAATTATTTATAATTTGACTTGGAACAGGCAATTTTTTACATGGAAGGGGAATTTGGAAAAGAATTTTAAATGTAATTTAGAACAAGCAAATTAAAAAAAAATCCCAGCTCCAAGTCAGAATTTGAAACTTTCTTCTAGCAAATTTTGGAAAAAGGAAGTTTTTATATTTCGGAGTAATAATAGAAAATTTTGTAAAGAAGTTAATTGTGACTTGCAACTGGGAATTTTGGAAATGAATTTAATTCTGACTTTCGGCAGGTAATTTTCTCAAAGAATTATAAGTTTGACTTTGGAACAGTGAATTCTGTAAAGAATTATAATTTTGTCGTGCACTTGGTAATTTTCGACATGGAAAGGGGAATTTTAGAAAATAATTTAAATTTGGATTTCTAACAATAGAATTTAGAAAAACAATCCCCATTCCAAGAATTCGTGAGATTTAAAAAAAAAACTTTGTTCCATCTCAGAATTGATTTGAATTTAAAAATGTTTTGTTTTGCAAATAAAAATTTTGTGTCAAATGAAACTTCCCTATTTAAAATTTTAGAATAACTAATAATTTAATATTAGTAAAATTTAAAAATAAGGAATTTAATATATTTTTGAATTATAATAGAAAATTTTGTAAAACAAAATATAATTCTGACTTGGAATGGGGAATGTCTGTGAGTAAGTATAATTTAGATTTGGTAAGCTTTTGAAATATTTTTAATAAATCTTAATTAATTAAAATCTCTTTTAACTTTACTAGGCTGAGAATTTAACAGAATCAAACGGGGAAAATACAGGGAATTTAAAATTATACGTCAGGTAGACACCTTGAGATTAAAACATAAAAACTTGTTTGACTTTAAATTTTAATCCTTCAAAAATGTCACATTTAGAAATTACTTTTTAATACTAGAAGTAATAATAATATTCAAAGCTATAAAAATAAATTAGCTCCCGATTAAAATGTTAAAAATTAAAAGTACCGGAAGTTGAATAAATTTAAATTCAAAGGCTAAAAATTTAATAGTTTTATATTAAAGCTTCATACGGTCAACTTCGTAAGATAATTTAAAAAAATTTGTATTTGAATTTAATTAATGTTTTTAAAATGTACAATTTTAAATGATTTTAGCTTTAAAGTTATCCAACTTAATCGACTCAATTTGAAATTGTATAATATTGAAAATTTTATTTTAATAATGTTTATTTTTTAACTTTATGCGTTTGAAATTTAGAATCGTTCTAAATGAGATTCGTCAATTTAGAAATACTCTTTAAAATACTTAAAATTATAAATTGTTCAACAAATCGTCTAACTACTATATTATGAATTTGAGTTGATTATTCTGATATTGCACCATACTCAATTGCTCATCCATTCTTGACCATATTATTATTTATGTTATTACAAAACTTTTAAAACATCCACAATAGAATTCTGTCGCATTGCAGTCGCCAATCGTCGTTTGGAAAATGAAGGCACCGGAGAAGAAACCATTGGTGCGACCAGAGCGACCAGAGGAAGTGAGAGCGAAGGTTCGTAAAGGTTCGCAAAAGAAGGTGCAGAATCCAATTCACGCGCTCTCTGAATTCCAGAGCCCGACAGAAAGCGTTTAAAAATCGACCAGTGAACGACTTGCTGAAAGTTTGTGGTATCAGCAATCGGAATGCACGGTAACGAATCGTTCTATGTTGTAAACTAAATACCTAAGACATGCGTCTTTATTATTTAAAGGCATTTTCCAAATGTCAGTAGGAGAATAAAATAAACTGATGCGTGAGATTGAACACAGGTGTTGAGAGGAAAATGAGAGAACGACTAAGTTAAGTCTACCGTGCCGGTTTCGTATCATTCCTCTATTTTAATTCAAAGGGACGTTTTAATGCCAAAACATTTTAAAAGCTACCTTATCTTTACTATTGATAAATCAGAGAAAAGCATTCTTGCTCTTCCAGCATATTTTTCTTGCGAGCAGTACTAATGAATGTGAAACTTCACAATCAACGTGACTTTTCATGGATCGTTAAAAGTTTTTATCTGTCACGCAAACTCGATTATTCTTTCTTCACGAATTTTAAAGTCTCGTGAGCCGTGAAGGCTCACCATTTGTACAGAATCGTATTTAAATGTTTTTGAGCTAAATGTTTATGAACGTGAATGTTTGTGAATATTCGAAGGAAAAATTTTCTTTGAGACGTCTGATGATAAAGATGATCTTGTAAGGCAAATAAATGTTCGATGTCCCAATGTTTAATTATTCGAACTTTTCTATATAAATCAGGAATCAAATATTGAAGAACTGAGTATCTCTGACGTTGGTTTATATTACTGTTATGTACTTATTTCGAATTTAATAATTGATATCAGGAGTTTGCAATCTTAGGGGGATCCGAAATTTAAAAACATTCGAAATAAATGTACCCGCCTTGAATTTAGAAATATTAAGGAATTTTTAAAAACCTGAAAATCTTTTGGATCCCTACGTCAACAAAATAAGATATACATTTTGACTGTACAACTTTTTGTACTTTCTTTCTACTGAGAATATTTTGACTTTATTAGAAGATTATAATCATGCTCAGGAGTTTTCAGTAGCGCAGCGTATTCGAGTCACCTTTGCAAGTGACTTTTTATTATGAAACTTTAAACTGCGGAAGAAATATTTCAGTAAGTTTAGGTTAGAGATAAATCTGTTCATAATTGAGCAAATTTTCAGAAATTTTGACTAGATCATATCTACGGGATAAAATCACACTGTCACTTCATAAAAGATTTTTTCAATTAAAAATGTAAGGACATGTAATATTTTGTTCAGTCGCCGAAAAAAAACACACTTGTTCATTGGGCAGTATTACATTTTTTACAAGACTACTGATCGAGTATTTAATGCAATTGTATATAATTGAATATAATTTTATATTTATGGCTGAAGATTATTTACAGAATCTTATTCGAGGCAATTTTTCGCATTCTCGATTCCGATGAGAGAAAGAACTTTGTGCCGCTAATAACATCGTACGAGCAAGATAAATTTACGAGTAAATTGGTTTTGATGTTGTGCTCTGACTGAAAAAAGTTCGTACAATGTTAATCAGCTTCTGAGAAACTTTACACGGAAAATATGTCCATTAGACTCTTTTGAGTTGGATTCATTTACAGGAAAATGTTCAAGACTTAAATTGAAAGTTTTGAAATTTGCAAAAAATATGATTGAGAAAATGTTTTTTAAAGAATACGTAACGTAATACGTAATTAGAATTTCGGCTTGACAAATTTCCATGAAATGAATCAACATTTTACCAAACGCCGATGTTCCTTGCTTTTGATTATTACATAACTCACATATCACAATTTTCTTTTTTTCATCAAACATGATCAAGCATTGTAGCTCATGTCACAATCAAGGTTTTTGTATAAGTTTTGAAAATATGTTTTAAATATAGTGGTTAACTCTATACATATATATAATAACTGTAATAATAAGTAAAATAAAATACAAGTGCTCATGAGAAAGTGACTGCGTACAAAGCTCGATATTATACGTATGTAAAATTTTCTAATTAAAAAATGAGGGAATTATAAATAATATAACTAGCTTGAAAGCCTTTTTTATGCTCTTAAATATTTAATAAATTTGACCGAAATAGCATGTGAATTATCGGCTTGGTTTTGTATTTTTTGAAGTATTTTTCTTTTTTATATTCACAAGTTTCTATTTCTGTTATTATGAAATATATTTTTTAGTATTATTCAGTAATTACATTTATAACTGGCAACTTCGCATAGGATGTAAAAATTAAGTTATTGATATCTCATCGTGGTGAAGCAATGTATTTACTGTACTTTTAATATTAATAATTGGTTTATTAAAGGTTGCACAATTCTTGACGACAAGTCAATATACAAGCTACAATCGTTGCTTTTTAATGCATTTTTTTGCGCGTTTAAACAATAATTTTTGTTGATCAACTTAAATTATTTGTCGACATTTGCTTGATTCTTAGAAGTCAAGTGTAGATGAATTTTAACGTAGGTGCAAATACACCAATCGCGAAATGCATTGTAAGCGATGTAACTTTGAAGCTAATATAAATAAAGTCAACTGTATACTACATTGTACGTGTACTCGTGTGGGATAATAAAGTTTACGTAACATACCGTTTCTATGAAAAATGATGTTTATTTATTTAAAAAGTTTCTTTGTAGAGAATGCAGATATTTAAATTATTATTTTACTATTGTATGTTCATGGTTAATATTTCGAAATGTCAGGTTTGGTTTTCTCTTTAAATTTGAACATTTATAGGAACTCAACAAAAAAATTTGATTTGTTCTACATTATTCACTTAAGAAATCGAAGAGCATAAGAAAGACCTTTTTAATCAAATTGCATAGAAATTTTGGTTTTTAAAATCAAATCTTAAATGTGCAGTAATTGACGTTTAAAGTTATACTTAGGTATGAATTAATCAGTAGAGCAAACAAAAGTCATGTAGAATAATTATGTACATGGCAATTAGTATATAAAAAGTTGCGTAGCTGTAAAGAAAGGCAATAATAAACAAGGAATGTTCAAGCGGTTGTTCAATCAATTATCCAAGGATAAATTAATATATTTTTTCTTTAATAACAGACTGAATAAAATTAGAAAGCCTTCTTTTTAGAATTTCGGTCCTGCCCAATTTATAAATTTTGAGCTCAAGTTTAGAGATCAGAATTATGTCGGAGATAGATTTCAAATATGGCATTTTTCACTTCATTAAAAAAAAATTCTGGCAGCATATTCACATTCCTACCAAAAACATAGGATACAATATCTACCTACTTAAAAAATAAGAATCGCTCACTGCCTAAAATAATATGCCCGCGATATCAAGTAGATAAATTTTCAACAAAAAATATGAATTTTATTCACAGAAGATTAATTTTTCACCAAAAAAGATACATTCTTAACAAATTATATACATTTTTTATCAGATAATTTAATTTTTAAACAAGAAGATTAATTTTCTGCCGGAAAATACCAACTTTGAGAAAACATATATATTTTTAACCAAGAAGTTCAGTTTTCAACAAAGAAGAATAATTTTTTACTTAATAATTTTTATTTTATATTTTTCTTACTGTCTAAAATCTTTTACCTTTAATAGTTAAACTTTTTAAAAAAAATATCAGTTTTTAACTAAAAGTGGAGTAACTAAATTTTCATTTTGGAGAAATAATTTTTAACTTAAAAAACTTGTTTTCTACACACAGTTTATGTTTTTATGAAATTGTTGAATTTTCGAGCCGTAAATACGAATTTTCTACAAAAAAGTTAGATTTTTTATTTGAGAATGTGATAGTTCTACAAAAAAGTTAGTTTTCACTAAGAAAAATTAATTTTCAGTTAGAAGAGCGAATTTTTAACGAACGAAGACAAACGATTTTATAACTAAAATTATGAATTTTAAATAAAAGAAAGTAAGTTTTCAGGTAGTTAATTTAACCAATAAAAATGGATTTTCAACCAAATTCTTGAATCCTGAACTAAGCCAGTTTAACTTACAACCAAACAGTTTCAGTTTTAAGAAAAAATTGATTTTCTACCAAAAAAAAGGCGAACTTTTGACAGGATAGATCAATTTTCAACCGAACAGTTACATTTTCTGTCAAATTGTTGGATTTTCGAGCAGAAAATATGTATTTTCTGCAAAACTTTTCAATTTTCAACCCGTCGATATGAAGTTTCATACAAAAATTAATTTTCAACCAGTAACTTTCATTTTGAACAAAATAGTTAAATTTTTAGTTAAAAGACCGAATTTTTAAGTAAAATTATGTACAAAAGGCGAATTTTCAACAAAAAAGTTAATATTTGACCAAAGCAGTTTCATTTTTAATAAAAATATTGGATTTATACAAAAAGAGATAAGTACATTTTTAAACCAAAAAGATGAATATTCAACAAAATAGTTGAATTTTTAACTGAGAAGTGTGACTTCCACAAAATTTTTGCATTTTTATCAAATTAATTTCAACCAACAATAGTTAGAATTTCTTATTGTGTTCTAAATTCATTTTGCATTTATGTGGAAAAACTAAAGAAAAGGGTAACAGGGAAAAGACTGTGAAGCCTGTCATAAATAAATAGGATTTTTGATCATTTTTAAACTAAAGAATAACATTTTACATCAAACTTGAAGTTTATTTTTAATAATTCAAAAAACTGAAAATTTTGTTTAAAAATAAATTTAATTTTCCATTGCAAATTTTTGGATTTACGACTGTGCCACTATTTTTAATCTCAGAAGTCGGTTTGGATTAAAAAATTATATTTTAGTATAAAAGTAAACTTATTTTCGCGAAAATTCGCCTTTTTATGGTTGAAAATTAAACTATTTTCTTTAAAAGTCATATTTTTTGGTTAAAAGTGTTAATGATTTGTTGAACGTTTGCATTTTAGATACAAAAATTATCGCTCTGAATTGAAAATTCGTCTTTTAGTTTGAATTTAATTTTACATTCGTTTATTCGTTTGTTTAATATGGTTGAAAATGTAACTGTTTTTGGTTAAAGTTTACTTTTTTTAATTCGATCGGTTTGTTCGGGCTGTGAAATCTTAAATAATTTTTCCACTGATTTGACAAAAATTTAAATTATATATTTTATCTTGGAATTATAAAATCAGTTCAAATGTTTAACTCTTTTCCAAATTTATATAATAAAGCAATTAATATTAAATAATTTTTCATGTAAAAAATGAAATCCCAACCAGGGAAAATGTAATTTTTGACCGGGAAAACCGAGGAATAAGATACAAATTAAGTTAAAAAATGATCAGTCATGCGTAAATTTATAAACACAAAGAGGGAGAGAGAGAAACGTCTTCATTTCGAGGATTGAAATTCTCTAACGGACTACTATAAGGTTGAATTCTATTATAATTTAAATATTAAAATCGCTATCTTTAAAATTGCATACTTTAAATTAAATTTAAATTGAAATCTTTTGTTTAAAATTGCAATATTAACTTTTAAATGAACTTTTTTTAACAGAAAAAAAACGAAAGTTAATGAAATGT
>JAAAKG020000031.1:2642002-2657013 GCA_010014905.2 Druon quercuslanigerum
ATTTACCCAGAAAGATAATTTTTCAAGACTTTAGGAGAAAAATTAATGTTTAAATAAATAGTAATTGTTTAAAAAAATATTCAAAATCATTTAAAAAATACTTGGAAATCCTTCAATCATCGATTAAAAAAATTCATGTTAATAAAATTTCAATATATCCCGAACTTAGCATGAATTTGATAGAAAACTATATTTCTGAATTTTTGTGGAATTTTCCGGGCCTAATAAAACCGATCTTTTCCCATTTAAAACACCATGTTAATTTCTGAAGCCGGGCGCACAAGTTAAAGTTGAAAAAAGAAGAAATTTCCGGATTTTAATTTCCGGAAAACTGACAAATCGGGGGATCCGTAAATAAAAGTCGAAAGTCGAATTTTACAGTTATAAATTTGGACCACCCTAGTGTACAAGAGATCTGTAAAGTTCCAATAATGTCCCATAATTTTTTTCATTGAAAAAAGGCTTTCAGGAACCTATTTCAAATTTCTTGGAAAACTCCGACGTCGTGGACTTGCACGTAATCCGTAACGAGGTACCACTACTGCGTCGATTTTTTGCTGGCATTAAAGGAATAGGATCAGCTGCTTGTAATTATCTTGTAATCATTATCAGGCCTACCAAATTTTATGTACATTCAGGTACAGAAATACACTGGAACCGCGGTTATATCCGCCGTCGGAGAACGGAAAAATTCACTTTTATTCTTCCGGGAGGAGTGCCTACTACTGCTCTTCAGCGAAGAGTAAATTGCCGCGCTGCACGCTGATTGCCTTGATAGTCACGTGGTACTTCGGGAAGATATAAGTGAGATCGGATATTAACGTATTTCCAGAGTATTTTAAGAACATTTACGTTTAAAATAAATATTTTGGGTTCATATTTGCTTGAGTTTCAATAGACTTATTTTTCTTATTATTTGAACTATTTCCCCAGATAAATAAATCGAAGATGTCCCTGAAGTAGAATTTTATTTTTAAAAATCATGTGTATTTGGGGCTAGGCGTAAAATACAAATTTCAGAAAAGAAAAATTGTTCTCCTATTATTTTCCGTTTTATGTAAAAAGCTAGTATGTACAATTTTCTTTAAAAGGCAAAAAAATGTTTTTAACCATTTTTTTCAAAATGGATCGGGCAAATGGAAAGAAGCATGATTTATTTACTTCAAAGTTGTTGGTTGCATTTAAAAATTGTCTGCATACATGAAAATTAATTTTGGGTCTTTCAACTTTCAATCTTCTCATTCTTTACTGAAAAAAAAGATTAGTTGGGATAACTAATAAAATTGTTAGGACAACTAATTTAGTTAGTAAATAATGGTACTGCTATTTAGTAAGTTGTAAGGACCATTTTTGTTAGTTGGGGCACGAGTAGTTGCCGTTACTATCTAATTAGGTAGGCTAACTGTAGTTAGTTGGTAGGTAGTTGAACTTACTTATATAGTTAGTCATGTCTTCTATCTGCAGGTGTAACTGTTTTTTATTTGTTACAGGGACTCATTAAAATAGCTGTCACTACACTATCGAAATATGATTTAAAAAGATTCTAGTGGGCAAGCGAGAATATTTTTTAGGACATCTTATAGGGACGCTGATTTCAGTTCAGCTATGAAAAGAGGTGTTAAAAAAATATGTACCTATCTCCACTAGGATCTTTCTAATTGCAAATGCACTTTGAAGGTTAGAATTTCCAGAAAAACTTTTAACTCGTTTGATTTTACAATTTCTTATACATACCTTCGAATGCTTAAAAATAATGAAGCCTAAACTTTACCACTCTTTTAATACTTCCATCATTTACATTAAAAAATAGTCATAATCCAAAAGGACATCAAGTGAGCAGCGACTTATGACGGCCATGCCTAAACGTTTTTCATCGTTTTACCATAGGTATGTTGGTACCTTTTTCGCATTCTCAATCGTACCAACCAGGTTGACAAATAAAACAGTTACGCCACCTACTTTAATTTGTTAGAGAAATCAATTAGTAGTACAGATGACTAATTGATAAGTAACTTGTACTACTAAAACATTTCTAACGTAAACTAGTCAAGCGTGCTATACACGGCTTCCTAAATCTACTATTTTCTCAGTTGGTGTTACTAACTGAACAGTTTTAAAAAACAATGAATGCTTTATTAATAAAAAGGTAGTAGCCCCAACTATTCATTTTTCTCAGTGTTTAAGGAATAAAAACATGTATGAAGGTATCGTTTTACTTTTCAAGGCAACACCTGTGCAAACATCATTATGTATATTTATTACCCTTCGCAATAAAAATAGTCCCTAAAGTCAGAAATGCTAAGAAATAAATTCTATTGTTCCACTTTTTATCTGCTACATCAATTGCCCCCTTTACATTTGTTACCGAAATTTACTGAAGTTGAGTATTTACATTTAACACACCTTTTGCAAGATCTGTGCAAAAACGAGGATTCATAGTATTACCCTTTTCAAGCCAAATAGCCGCAAAAGTCAAAAATGCTAAGAACTCAAACCAGTGTGAATCGCTAATACAATGCCAAAAATTTGGGAAAGCTGCTCGCCCACGTAATAGAGCTGCAAAACCAAATGCGTCGCACGCTGCTCATCCGCAGTTTGGTGCGGATTCTCTTTTTTTTTTGGCAGGTTGTGTGCCTGAATTGGAACAGTTGAAGCTCCAACAGTGCTGGTACCTTAACGCTCCCTTTAGGCGGGAGAACGACATTCCCAAGTAGGAGTTTGGCACGGATTTTGTTTCATGCGTTTGAACGAAATCTTGAAATCTTGAAGAAAAAAATGAAATCGTTTAAAATATTTGACATTGTGTAAAATTTTGATATCTTTGAATATCCTTTTTGGTATCTACTACAAAATCTAAAAACCGTTCAAAATTTTTGAAAAATTTTGAAATCCTCATGAATTATTTGGAATATTTCTGAAATCGTTTGTATTCGTATGAAATCATTCAAATATAAAATCTTTGTGAAATATTTTCAAGTTTTTTGAAATTTTTGAACTCTGGTGTACTGTATCCTTTTAGAAATCTTTGAAATTCTTGTATTCTTTTGAAATCTGTATGGAATTTTTCAAAAATCTTTAAAATATTTGTGAAATCTTGTGAAACCTTATAAAAAAATTTTAATCGTCTTACAGCATTAAACATGTTTCCAAATCTGGTTTACTATACCCTCTTTAACATCCTTGTAGTAACTTAAAGGTTTTAACATCTTTACAAAATAATTATAATCTGAGTACGTGCCTTTTTCAAATATTTGAAATCCTTGAAATTTTCATGGAATATATGAAATATTTGAGAAATTTTTATGAAATCAGTTAATCTAGTGTACGCGCATTTTTAAATCTTTAGATCCTTGACATTTTCGAATTTTTTGTGAAATCTTTTGAAACATTTGTGAAATATTTTGAAATCTTCTAAAATGTTTTGAAACCTTTTGCAATTTTTTTAGATCTTTAAAATCTGGTGTATTGTACCCTTTTTTAAATCTTTGAAATCTTTTGAATGTATTAGAATCTTTCTGAAATTGTCGTGAAATCTTTGAAATCTGGTGTTTACGCCTTTATAAATCTTTGAGAGCCATAAAATGTTTGTGATATTTTCAAAAGCCTTTTAAATATTTAACAATTTTCGAAATATTTTGAAATCTTTAGAAATATTTTGTGAATCTTAGGAATCTGGAAATATCTCGAAATATCCGATGCATGGCTTCTAAGCGGAAATAACATCAATATTTTCAACTATAATAATAAATTTTATAATTTGTAAGTTGAATATCCCCAAAAACTTACATTATAACTATATTATACTTTAACTATTAATTAATTGTAACGTTTAACTATTAATAATAAAGGCTGCCCATTGCAATTTATGAAATAATTTGTACAGTCTACAAAAAGTGCCTTGAAATCTCTTTATTTATTCTGTAATGGACAAAAGATGAATTATATCTTGATAAATAAAAACCTTTTTAATAGCAAGATTTCTTCTAAACTAGGTGTTTCTTTCGGAATAGACTAAAATATTAAAATTACTTTTCGCCTTTCAATAAAATAACTGTTTTCAAGGTCGCTGGACACCCTACTTTACGATTGCGTTCAACCGAAAAGGTTTATTCTAAGCTGATAATTTTAATTTTTCTCAAAAAATTATATAAACAATTTTTTATGCGTTTCATTTAATAATAACAGTTAGGATTATTGACATTTTTTGCCCTGTAAGAATATACTATTATAACATAAATGTTCATACAATTTATTACAAAGTATAAATTTTAGACTTAGAATAAAACTTTAGGCTAAAAAAATTGTGTTTAGTAACTTTGAGCAAAAAAATTGTTTTCATCCGTAAAAAAATATTACTATAAAACAATTATTTGTGTAATTTGTTTATAACAATCATGAATTTTTATATTCAATTATTTTTTCACTTTAAATAAATAAAGTTTTCGAGTATTTTTAAATTATTTTTTATGCCGACAAAGTATTTTATCTCGTAAAAAGTCATTAGATGTCTATTATTTTACTAAATTTTTCTATGACAAGAAAATGTTTTTTAAACCATTTATTTTCATTATACTTGTGCCTAGACGTTGACTACTTTTGATTTCTTGTGTTATTTTAATGTTTACACGATCATAACACTCAACTGCGACCTGAAGCTTAATTTGTTCGCAAAAATCCAATTCTGGACCCCTGATACAAGGCGGGAAAGGATCCGCTGTCACGTTCGGCACTATTGTTCACTCAAATGTGGTGGGGCCCCTGCACCAACCACCATGGTGGTGCTGCATTCCCACTAAGAAGACAGCTGCTAGGCCAACATTTTTCCTTCTAGGGAATCGATTTATTATTTGAAAATATATATGCAAATAATAAATATATCTACACATATATCGGTCTTCCAAATATCTTCCAAATGTAAATCCACATTTTTGAACAAGTGTTGCGGAAGGTGTATCCCATGCCATATCCAATTTCAGTAACAATTGTAAAGAAGGGAATCAATGTAGCCCTTTAAAAGCGGAACAAATTCTTTTTCTCACATTCTTACAATATGCTACTTTTGGGGCTATTTCTATTCATAAGGGTAATTGATGTAAATCCTGATTAAGACTTTCGAAGGTTGCATTTAATATCATATTCTATTTCAGTGAATTTCAGTAACCTTTGTAAAGGACGAAATCGATTTAGCAATTAAAATGTGTATGTATTGTCAAAGATGTATTCAATCTCATATCCAATTTCCTTCTTTTCGATAAATGATAAGTTTTTGATTTTTGCAAAGATATGAGTTTTTATTCGATTTAATGTCTTATGAATAAAATTATCAATGAAGAATCGAATAAGAAATTTGACTTGGGTTCATGAAAGCCTTTTTTCACTGAAAAAAATGGGAAATTATTGGAACAGGCACCAAATTAAGTGTACCAAATTTAGAGATGAAGATGGATGAAAAAATATACTAACTAAGCGGATAATTATTTTATTCACAAATTTCTTTATATGAGGTGGTAGGTAACGTGGAGAAATGCTTATAGCCACCATTCGCAATGATTAATAAATGATGCAAGAATATTTATGTAAAAAGTGGTTCTTTTCCCTCCTTTTTTAGATAAACGGTTAACTATGAAAAATAGTCAAAAGAATCTTATCATTGCAAAATAAGATGCTGAACATGTTTATATTAAACTATTTTTGACTTAAATTAACCGTTTTCGTGAAAGTCAATAAAAACTTCAAAATTATGATTATTGTCACTATTTAGAATTATCATAAAAATAGAACAAGGCTGAAATTTACTAAATTTGTTTGGTGTTAAAGCATACCGCCTGGAAGTTATATACAAAAATATAGCCTATTTAGAATTAATTCGGAGTGGCAGTCCTGCGTTTACTGGTCTATTATAATTACCAGACTTATTAAAATTTTTGGTTATGCACGTAGATTTAAAATTTTTTTTTGAAAAAAGGGGTCTATTAAACATAAATCATCACTTAGAGATCGTTAATTAAAAAGTTTATGAATTTGGAGACGTTTAAGACCTGTATGGAAAATATATGTGACGTGCTCCGAGAAAAGGCACCTAACTGTGAAAAAATCAATTTCCAGGTTTTAATGCTTTTCCTCAGTTTATAATTTTCTGTTTCACGTGGCGTTATCAGAATTACTTTATGTACGAAATTAACTTTTATAATTATGTAATTTGAAAGTTCGCTTTGCTTTGCTACCACCTGCGAACGGACCATTTTCAAGAACCCGTCCTGCAAAGTTTGGCTCTGTAGAGTTAGGTAATTTTTCTCAGAGTACGCCACATATAAAGTGAAGTATTATTCATCAAATCCACCAATATATTCGTATTTATCTGATAAATATGCACAATTTTCATCTGTCAAATATTTACATTAACTTTTTTGAATAGATTTGATTTCCTCAACCAATCATATATGAGGATAAAGCGTAAGGGGAGATATATTTTTTATGTGGTGGGGGACCTTACCTAACGCGAATCTCAGTTCCAGACTTTCGCGATAGGTGGGATGGCAGTGTACCCCAACATAAGGACCCTATAAGGAAGGACGCGTTAATGTTCCCCCCACCCCGACCTCTTCGCCATGACAGTTCTCCCGGCAAAAACGTAATATCCGGGCGCGTACGATTCAAACGACGTGAAATACGAAGCGGTAATGGAATACGTTGAAAAATGATTACGATAAGTGAAAATTAACTGCTTTTGAGTATTTTATGTATGTTTTAATATAGTCATTTTTATTAAATTATTTTCAAGAACGTAGAGCTTTATTTGTTATTGTGAATATTTATTCTTTCATTGATGAATACTATGTTGTAAAATAAATATACAAAAGGTTGCAACGGTTACATCACGAAAAAATATCACTGATATTTGGTCTTACCGATTAAATTACGTACGAATTATGTAACATAATTATAGATATTTGTTCAACGCAACATTTATTTGAATGTGTTATTCTGAAATTGAAAGGTTTTCCTGACATTTTTACATAGTACTACATTTGCTTTAGCATTACGTAAAATGTTTGACCAGATCAGTGTTTTGTACAAAACTATAGGCTCTGGTACAAATTTTCCAAGAATAAAAATATTTCAGGATTAGTCAAAGAATATTCTTGAATTTCTTTACATTTTTTGCAAATTTTTTTGCAAATTTCAAATTTTTGATTTTGTGAAAAATAAAAAAAATTTTTTTTTTAAATCTGAAACAATTTTATAGTGTCCTATGGTTAATTTCAAGACATTGTTAATGTATGGAACTTTATTTTAAACTTTAAAGCTTTGGCTCTTATTCTTATAAATACTGCACTAGAAACTTAATAACATTAAACAGCTGATCACAGCAGACTGTTGACATCTGTATACTATATCGTGTATACTCAAAATGTAGGTGTCCGAATTACTATGTTCACACTGTAGAGCGGAAGTGACAACTGCTTGTCGGCAGCCAATAGGTAATAAGCAGCCTCGGTGTCGCGTCCTTCCTTATAGGGTTCTTACCCCGACATTGACTAATTTCCAGGCTGTTTAAATAACGGAAAAGTCAAATGGGACCGAAAAATTAACAAAAAAAATATTATTCAACACATGCATTAAAAATGCGGAGTTTTATGTACGTAAAGAGGGTCGGACGTTGCCATTTTGCGACATGTATAGTAGAAAATATCATATGTACCACGCGAGGGAGCACCACTTCGGTCTCAGGACGCCCTTTGCCTACGACTCATTCTGCGAATATCGCGCTAGACAAAAAACGCCTGTTTACCTTTGCTAGATTTTTAATATACTATATTTTTTCCAAAGCTCACACTCCGAAACGTAAAAAAAATAATTAAACTTCAATAAATCCGAGCAGATAAATACTTCTGTATTCCTGTTTGTGAATTTGTTTCCACTTCTCTTAAATTCTTGACTTCAGATGTACATAATTATTTAATTTGGTTGTTAACCGCTCGAATAAACCTTCTTTTTAAAAGGACATAAAAAGTGGTTTTTCACATCCACGTGAGAGCCATCCTCAAAACAAATAACGTGTAAGAGACAAAGAAGATTGATAATTTCCCAAAGATTCGAAAACGTATTTTACTAATTTGTTTCAGGTTTTTGAAAAAACGGTTGATGTATTCTTATGTATTACGGGTACTCGACTATCTGCGATGTGTCGATGTAAATGCTTGTCAGCTTATTTCTCCGGTGTACATTTTTATGGTATTCTTCAAGTTTCAATGTAAAAAAGAGTTGATTCTCAGATGTTTATCATTGATTTGTAAATAAGTCGACAAACATTTACGGTACGTTCGAAGTCACTTATGCGTCAGAGGTGAAAGGTTTGTTCTATTTTAATTTTAATGATGAAAATGTAGAAATAAATGCATTTCAGAAATTCGAATCGTGAGAAATAGATTTGATAAAGCCATAGGTGTCACACTTGACATCAGATTTATTTAGATATAATATTGCATTGAGAGAGAAAGCGAAGTTTTCCTCAGTTAATTTGTTTTCATATGGTTGCTTCAATTTTACATTGCATTAAAAATAAACGAATTAACTTCGCAAAGCTTCGCCGAACTATTATTTTTAAGAGAGATCACGTTATTTTTTTCACTAGGATTTTCAGTTGTTTGGGCGGTGAGCTAGATTTTAAGTTTAATATTTTATGTAATTTCGCAAATAATTAATTGTATTTTTTTTTGGTTAAAATTCAGTTGTTAAGTTTCTTGCTTAAATTGTAATATCTTAAATCACATATTTTTAAATTTATAAATATTGTCTCAAAATAAAGTAGTTGTTATTGGAGGTTTCTATAATAATATCGAATTAAGTGTAAAGGTATAATCGTATGAAGAAATAAAAATGTCACACTTGCTGAATTATACTGATGATTTTCTCAAGAATTGAAAAGGGTGGGTTAAGGGGTTTTGAAGAAGGTTTGGTAGTGAGTAAAGGTGTTAAAGCAGTTAATTGAGAGTTAAGAGACTTGGTCTAACTTGGTTGATGGTTTGTGCCCTGCTCCCGCCCCTGCCCCGGCGTTGCCCCCCTGGTTGTCCTGGCGTAATCCTGGCGTTGCCCTGCCCGGAACGACGGACCCCAACTTGATCGGATTATGGACCACCCTCCAACAATCGTCAACAACTACCAACCACCACCAATGAAACAACCACCACCACGGCCCGACAGTACAAAGCCTCAATCACTGTACCCGATTGCCCCGGACCCGAACGGTAATACCAACACCACTACTTAATGTCTAATACTTTGTCTCTAATTAAAATACGATACGGTGCCATTATATAATTTTTCTAACCTAATTTATTTCTCTTTCTTCACGTTGTCTCTGTATCACTTCCTTTTTCCTATCCGCATTTCCTGTCTCCCCCCCCCCTCTCTATCGCTCTGTTTGTCTGTCTATAAAGTCCTTATATGCGGCTGTTCAGCCAGATTTCTGTGTTACTCACCTATGTGCCTTTCGTCTTTCTGTCTATTTTACCTGCCTGCTTGTCCAATTACAGTTAACACCTCATAAGACCTTAAGACCCAGTGTCTTTGACATCCGATCACAGTCCTCGACCTTCGAGTCATGCAACTCAAATAATCTCTTCTCTCGTAGAGATCTTTCTTTCCAACCAACTAATCTCGATCTGCATCGTGAAGGCATCATTTTCACCTCATGTCGCTTTCAAACTTTTTTTTTTCATTAATCTGAATAATGCGACCCTCCACACTCAACTTTACATCTGTTATTGACGGTGGAAGCACGACACTTCTTTTTTTTAATTTTGGTTTTTGCATTTTATTTTTTAAGCATCTTTTTTCAAGGATCATTCATTTTCAGGCCTTAGGTTCGCGATCAACATGACCTAACTTGTACATGAGAGTTACCCGATTTTACTGATTTTCTTGTTATTTTATTATTTTTATTATTATTTCTACCACATCTTATGTTGTTCAGTTTTTTTGTCAGCTTCTGCTAAAAAGATTACGTCCGAACTTTTCTGGCCATGTCCTATACCACCCAACAAAGCGAGAGCCGTGAAAATCTTGGGTTCCTGCTTTCTACAATTTAAAAGCATATGTATGTACATCGTATATTCTATGTACTATGTATATGTTTCATTATGTGTACCCTGGCGATCGCTCGGTTCTGAAAAACATGTTTTGCAGATTTAGCGGATATATAAGGAGTATAATCAACGTCCAATACGATAACTATTGCCCATTTATATACTATGCTACATACTTAGAGTGGCCGCTTGTCCGAGAGTGACGTGTTTTTTTGACATGGATTTTCCCGATTTTTAGTACAGAGTCCTGCATGTGCTGGGTGAACCCAGAACTGTTCAGGGGGAGCTGGCCTGACTGGTTCTTTTGATCCTACTTTACACATTTTTTTAAGGTCTGTATCCGTCGAATTCAGAAATACTCGATAACGGGCGTTGATGGTACATAAACAGAGTTGCTGCGATAGAAACTTGCGAACTTTGACATTGGACGTGTAAAATGGTGAAAGTCTCATTTTACAGCAGTGTCATAAGAAGCTTTTGATGCGTGGAGGTACCGTAACCGCCATTGACATTAACGGCCTCTTAAAACATTAAAAAGAGCATTTCTTGAACGGTCGCGTTTTTCAATACTATTCTCAGGAATTAGCAAGAGTCGTGATTCATCATGACGAAACTGTGTCCCAGTATGCCGCTCGAATACAGAATCTTTTGCGCTGAATCGTGTCTTACCTCGCCGGTACTGATCGGGTAGAGTATTTTAAAGCTTTATTTGACGCGATTGACCTGAAGGGATGTTTCGTGGACGATTAATTTCCGAAAATTGGCACATCTTGGAGAAGGGCACTTGAGGGTACCTGGAGAAGTAAAAGAGCTACACTCTTAAATGTAGGACAAACCGTAGCTCCAATTGATGTCTAGTTCTTATACAGGGTGGCAACATGTCAGGGAAATGTCAGAGAAAAAAAGCTAGCGGCGCCATCTAAAAAAATAATTAAGGCTATGTGACAAGTGGGACACTTGACCATATTCCTACCTAACCGACACTTTTTATTTCCTAACTTATTTTCACACGAAGTGCCACATCGAGTTGAAATTTTGTGATTATAAATACGAAGCTCTAAGAAACGCGGGTCTGGTCCTAAATTTTAAGAATTATGAAAAAAAAAAACGAAAAAACTTATTTACAGTAAACCTTTTTTCATAATTATTTACATTTAAGACTAGACCCACCTTTCTTAGTGTTTAATATTTATTATCCCAAACGTTCAACTAGATATGGCGCTTCGTGTGAAAATAAGTTAGGTAAATGAAAGTGTCGGTAAGTTAGGAATTTGGTTACGTGACCCACAAATCACATAGCCTAAAATTTAAAAAAATGACTAGGTTAGATATTTTTGCTATTTTTCTGCTTTACAATTTGCAATGAATCGATTTTGTAAAATCAACGCTTGTTTGAAAAAAATTACCCAATTTTTTTCCTTACGGACAAATATTGATACCAGTTCTATGAGAAGAAACATTTTTTTTTATAAATTAAAAGAATAATTGTTTCTTACCATAAGTGTACTTGAATGTTGATTTTAATTTTCCAAAAGCTATTTAGTTAATTATTAAAATTTATGATTTTTTTTTTAACGAAAAAAAAAATATATATAATTAAAATTTTGTCATAAGGACAACCGCAGGATTTTGCCGGGATCGGGAGCTAATCTGAAAAATTGCACTCGATCCCAGCGAAATCGCGGTAAAAATTCTGCCATAACCACGTCTCACAACCGTGAGATAGGTGGTTACAGTCTGTGACGGAATCAATACGACGATCCGGCAAAAGTCTGGTACACCCTGAGGACACAAAGCGCCTTTTGCATTTTCCCCGCAAGTGTTTTACGATATATTTTTTCAGGCAGGGCTGCTTTTTAGGCTATTAACCAGTGAAAGCATGGAACCTCCAAGAGCGCCCATGATAAGGACGCTTAATTTAACAGAACATTCCGGGTAAAATCGTTGCCACTCCCTTATAAACTCTCTATACCTCTCGTTCTTTTCATTCTCCTCGGCTATGATGTTTTTGTCAGTTGGTGCCGAAAATTCGATAACGAACATGGTTCGCTTCTCGAAGTCAAAGAGAACTATGTAAAGCCTCGAGTGTCCAACAGAAACAATTGTCGAGAATATAAAGTTCCATTATATGCGGCACTTCTCATTTTCGACAGTTGACTGTTATTTCCCTAGGAGCGTTTAGCGGAGCGATATTAAGGTTAATTCCACAAGAGTGGCAGAGATGGTACTAAAGCACTCTTAGTGCCGCATTGTGCCTTTGGATTTAAGTCGTTCCCGCATGAGTTGGACAACTAGATATTATGTGTCCTAGATGCTCGGGGTGGAAATGGCACCATCTTGACATGCCAAATTGAAACCCTCCGTGAACTACTTCAATCCGGGTGATTTAAGGAAAGCAAAGTTAGCTCACATGACATTGACTGGTCCTCCACATTTCTGTGGAAGATGCCGTCCATCCTCTTATCGAGGAGCTGTTCCCGGAAGTTTTTCTCCTGTGTTTTCTTAATCCAGGCTTTCAGGAGTGAATGCTCGAGATAGATAAGATTTTATGCATTCTGCTCACTCCTGATACTGAAGTTAAGTCCGTGTATTTCAGCAGCCCCCTCCCCTGCTTTGTACAGAAACGCTCCTTTCCCCAATTCTTCATGATTCCTGATCATTTTAAGAAGAGGATCTCTTTCATTTGCGACTCTATGTGCTGTACCAAAAATAATTCTGTTGTGAAGACATTCAATATTCAATATTCCGCGACCACCTTGACGGCGTGAGATGAAGAGTCGCGGAACAGAAGACTTAAGATGCATGCTTTTGTATATATGCATAACCTTTCGTGTCCCGATATCAAGGGATCTGAGCTCGTTTTTCGTCCATGAAACCACTCCAAATGAATAGAGTACTACCGCGACGGAAAGCATATTCTTTGCAAATACTTTGTTTCTCGGCGACAGTTCGGAAGACCAAATCTACCGGATGAGCCGTTTATATCTGCTTCGGGGAGTATACTTTATAGATGTCGCATCCTGAATTCGGCTCTGTGGTACACCTAGGTACGTATAAGTCTCTCCAGCACAAAGAAGTCGTATAGCGCTTCAATCGACGAGCTCAGGGTCTTCAGAGATGCCATTAAGTTTTCCTCGCTTCAAATAAAACTTGGCGCATTTGTCTAACTCTAATTTCATTCCTATTTCCTAAGAGTATCGTTCGACAATCCCTAGAGCTATATGTAATTGCTCTTTATTTTTAGCATAAATCTTAAGATCATCCATGTAAAATACATGGGTGACCTTGTGCTTTCGATTTGCAGGTTTGTCGACAAGGTAACCCTGGGAGTGGCAATAATGTGAGGCAAAAGAGGAGTGGGCTCATGGAGTCGTCCTGAAAGACGCCTCTTTGGAAAGTGGCCTTGTTAGTTTTCACACGATTTTTTCTAGATCAGATAGTAAATCTGGTTTTACAAAGTGGCATCAATCTCTATCCACCTCACGATCTGCGGATGGACCTTTAAGCTTTCCAAAAGGATATCGAATCGAAAGCTTTCCGTTAATCATACATTTCCGTTAATCATACATTTCTTGCCACGCAGGTTCGATTACCCAAGCAAGCCTATCATTTAGGATAGCTGTGAATATCTTATACAGTGTTTTCAGACAAGTGATTGGCCTGTAATTCTTTGCGTCAGCTAAGTTGCCCATTTTCGGCAGGAGTACTGTGCGCCCTTCCACCAACCACGCCGGAATTGGCTCTTCTGACTTCAAATATGAGGTGAGAATACGGGCCAGATGGTGGTGGGTTGAAGAAAACTTCTTCCACCAGGTCGTCTTGATACTATCTGGTTCTGGAGCGGAATAGTTCTTCATACCTCTCAATACTTTTTTCACCTCCTCGTTAGTGATGGTAGGGCATTCTTCTTTAGGTGTTGTTATGAGGGCATCACACAGCTCCTTGACGACATTTATGTTCTCTGAGTCTTCGTCAAGTCTATGTTGGAGGGTCTTGGAAGAGTCAAGATGCGTCAGAGAGAAACTGTTGGTTTTCTCTGACCCACTTCTCTCTTCGCTCTAGACTACTCTTAGCGTTAGATACTTTATCTTGGTGGTAGACTTCCTGCCAGGTGTTATGTAGTCAATCACACACTGAATGTGGGACGCGTACTGTCTTTCCTAGCCTATCTTCGTGGCGAGTTGATGCATTCGCCTTTTGGTCTTATGATCAGCCGTTGGTTTTGTTTCACGGTTTACATCATTTACTTCGTGGAGAATCCTCCACGAAGCTCATCATCCATTTTAGCCAGATATTTAGGCTTGAGAGAAACCTGGATGTTGATGTTTCTCCGGGACGAAAAGCATCGCTCGTCCTCTATCGGATGTCTGCCCACGGTTGGTCTTGTCACCTCTCCTCCTCTGCTGCCTGCATGTTCTGGCTCTGGTAGAGTAGGTGCTCCCCTTACATAGCCCCTTTTTTGAGTACTCCGGCATGGTTTCGCAGGCGTTGTCGCGAAAAGTGCGATAGCTCTGAGTGTTTCTTGCACGACAGGGCATGCAGTCGTGCCATGTAATTCTCTCGTTCAGGGGTTACACTCGCATCGTAGCATTCTATCAAGTCGTGATTTTTTCGCTTCGTCCCCCTAAAAGACCCAAGATTCCGCTGGTCCATTGCATTGACTCCTTCATTGGCTCCCCTAGCTCTAGAGTGGACGGCGTTGTTGACCGACCCATTGTCGGGAGCCCTGCGCGTTCTATTGTTTTGAACCGCACTAACTACAAATATGTTTGGTGTTATCATTGTTCTTCCCATGAGATGCTAGGGAAAAGGGTTCGTTTATCCTTGTAGAGCCCCGCGTACAAGGATAAGGCTGCGTACTCTGAGAGATCGCCCAGTATCTCAGTGTCATCGGTGCCATTCAGCTTTCGGCACGGTTTTCAC
>JAAAKG020000031.1:2657113-2693918 GCA_010014905.2 Druon quercuslanigerum
CTGTCCTATAGTTAAACATAAAATATGTTAATCCTGAACATCTAGATGTTACATTTGAACATCCATTTTTCTCTGTGCACTCAGAAAAAAATGTAGTTCATTCAATAAATTCGTGAAGTACTTGATTGCATTTGGTTGATTTGTAAAAAGGGTATTTAAATAAAAACAATTAAATAAAACCAATACAAATTTTGTTGATTGAAGAAAATATTTTTCCGAGGGTAAGAAACATACCCAACATAATTAGACATGCTCTCTAAATTTAAAGTCGTAAAAGATTCCTAATCAAATATTCCTTCAAAAAATACACAAAAATAACTAAGAGAAATCTTTACCCGGATTTCGGGTAATTCTTCTGCGTTTACCTAAGCTGCGAAAGCAATTTTTAATCTTTACCTCACCGCAGGTCGTTTGAAAACTCTATGGTAATTTGAAAGAGGCCGTTGTTGATTTCAAAGAGCTGCGAAACTCATTTTGAAAATAAAAGCTCGGTATGTAATGAGACGTTCAATTCAGGGTAATATTTAATATTTATCCATGCGTACAGGTAAAAGCAAAAAATAACCTGCATCAAAATTTACACTTGGTTTTTTCTCTGTTAGGTCGGACACGACACATAGATATACCCTGAAAATCATGAAAACAATTATTCTTCTGGGATTACAATATGGATATAAAGTATATATAGGTATGGTTGTCGATTTATGACAACTCGAGAAACTTCCTTCAGATAAAAATATAAAAATAAATGTTCATTAAAAACCCCACTCCATAAATGTGTGGATAGAAAAACTTCACAAGAAAAAAATTATTATAATTACCCCCCCCCCCCCATACAAATTTAAGAAAATATTAGGACCTTCTTCTACAGTTCTGTTCTCAACCCGTAAAAGTTATTTGTTCGTCTTTAGCAAGAGTTGTCTCCCTCACGCCCTTATATTCGTCAGTAGCATTACAAAAATAAAGAATATAATCCAACACCACAGCACTATACATCTTCACTATAAAATTTCCCTGGAGTGTGCTTCTAAACACGAATTTGCAGTAGACATTGACCATAAATCTACGACATCCTCTAACCTTTTCTGAAAATTTGATACGTTTTTTAACCGAGGATTGCTTCCAAAGGCAGCTCCATATATCTGATTCTGATTGTAAGAAATATCGCCTTTTCTTGACCTTACGGAACCGATAACCTATAGCTTCCCTACATTCGTGCTTCGGACTCTATGTATGATGGAGATCCCTTTTCCGCAATACAGGTAACACAGGCAGAAAGATAGGGACATAGAGCAGGTTGAGTATGGCGGCCAAGTATAGTGGATGGTGTGGATCGATGAGAGAGAAAGCACCAACAGTCTGATTGGCGGGGTTGCGGGGGCGGAACGCAATGTAGCCAATGAGCGAAGCTGCCCTCGATAGAGCCTACGAAATCACTGATTTTTATACTCACCAACCGACTACCGGGTTTTGGCTCGCCTGCAAATATCACTCTGAAGGCCGACTGATTATGATTTATCGGCTCTTCGAGTTGATTCACTTCTTTGAGTAGAATTCCGATTTCCGATACCCAACACACACTTTTCCTTAATATTCTTTTTTTTAACAATACTACTGAGTCTTTCTGTTGTTCATTTTTAGAAACCGAAAACATTTTAAGATATTCTTTTTTTCAGTTTATGTTTAATCGATTTCAGCTTAAACATTCGTAGCAAATTCTTAATAAACACGATCAACAATAAAAATAGAGAAAACACAGTGAGTTTGAAATATGATGTTCACTTTTAAGTTTGACATGAATTATAGAAAACTTTCTGCCTTGATTCTGAGGTCTAGAATTTGATGATGGATTATTTATCAACTCATGCACAAAGAAACTTATCCATCAATCTAGAAGACAGGTGTTGAAGAATCTCATAAATACCATCAAGTATTTCTTAAAGATTTATATTATATTCTAGAGAAGTAAAGTATTGATGTACTTTTTGTATTAGGACTCCTACTTGCACTATATCACCTGTACATTACAGATTCAGAAGATAATGCGATTTGAAATCAGTCGAATGAGATTGAAGGGTGGATTATGTTAAGAAGACTATGATTATGGAAGGAGGAATCTGATTGTCATAATAAAGAAAGCTTTGCGAATCGAGAGGCGGTTCCAGACAATAGTTTGGGGGGGGGGGGCAATAGAACCGTATAAGAACATTGCTTTAAAAAAATGTTATGTGGATACTTTTTGTATAAGATGTGTATTAGGGTGGCCCAAAAAATCACATTTGAGAAATTTCAACGACCGCAGCAAATACGGTGCATAATGAGAGGCCCAACCGAGGGTCTAATTTTTTTGCAGCCGTCCACCTGTAGCACCTTCAGCTGGTGTTCACCTTAAATGGGTCATTTTTCATTAGCTTTTCTTACTGTTTACTCAATGTAAATTAAACTTTTAATCTTTTTTTATTTAGAAATCTACTCTCAATAGTCTGAAGAATGTCTCTTTGAAATTTAAAGTTACACAAGCATATCTGAAGCTCACAACGAGCATCCAAATATTGCCATTTTATGCCATTTTTGATATGCCTAAAAATGTTGGTTAATATTTCTAAAGCTTAAAAATGCGATAAATGCAATATTCAGTGACAAGTGAAGAAACGTATCATATTTAAAAAAAAATGACTTATCCTGTCCAAAATCTATGAAATAAAAATAGATAACATCTTACATGTTAAACTCCATAAGACATACAAAATTTTGGAGCGAGTTCTAAAAATATTTTTTTTTCAAAAATAAAAAATAGGCATACATTTCTTTGTCTACGAGGACAATTTGGCGAGCAAGCCCGTTCAAATTTCTTAAATTGTGATTTTTTGGGCCACCCTAATGTGTATGTATATCCGGGTTTTCAGGGGGCGCGGATAACTCCATAACCCCCCCCCCCCCCTTAATCTGCACCTTTGCCAATCTTGTTGAATATGATCGATATTAGCCCAACAATGTAAAAAAGGGTAGTCATTTCAGGTATTAGAATGAGACTTGGAAAAAGCAATCTTCAGTGGTACTAAACTAATTCTTTATTCGGTTTGAGTAACTTATCAAATAAAGTATTCAGTAAATCTAAATTAGTGAAATTTCTCTGTCGGTATAGACTGAGACTTGCTATATAGTCGGTGCTTTTTACGACAGCTGAGATGCGCACTTTAAACAGCGCATCCAAATTTTCTTACAGACATTAGATGGCAGTTTTGATGCACATTTCGAAGTACACACGTGATATTTGCCGTAAAAATTACTGGCTGCATAACGTGCTCCTTTACCGGCAGAAAACAGGCTTCACAAAAGCAACTTTTTCATGCTCAGGTGGCACAACAAATAGGCACTGAATATAGTAGTATTACATAAACCGTGAAACTGACCGGTCAATTATAGCACTAGGTCTGTTTTACGGAAGTTTCCGTAACGTTAGCTCTTAGCAAGCTGCAAAAGGGGTTAGTTTTGCGGAAAATTCCGTCACGGCAGACAGTTCGGAACAAATAATTATCGAATAAATGAAAAAAGTAAAATAAATAATTTCAATAACAAATAATTCTCACCTCTCTATGATAATATTCAAAAGAATTGCACAGAAACTAGAACTATAAATAGTAATAATATACTGCAATGTGCTTAATAATATGTATAACAGAAGGCCTCGCATTTTAATAACTACTTTGATAATAATAGGATGAATTTATTATCTCGCGTCTTTCTTTAAAGAATGAGCATTTATATGAGAAAACGAAAGATCTCGTGAAACTATAAATAAAAATTACAAGGAAAAATCCAATGATAAATACAGTTTATCAGGCAAACTATTATTATCGAATCAATATTCAACATGATTCTTCCACCTTCGGAACTCTTCACTCACTACGTACAATTAATAACTCTACAATTATTGAAGAATATTCCCCTATGCTAATGTGGTGCTGTAGGCACTGTATTCCAACACAAATCCTATTACTTGAAAAGGAGTCTTTCTTGGTATGTTAAATTACAAATCGAAAGTCTTGTAAACAGGATCTGTTAAAGGTGAAAGCCGAAGAATCAGTAAAAAATCAGTAAAAAATATATTTAATTAAAAGAATTTAAAGCAGAAAATATCTGAATTAAAATTTTTAATTCTGCGACTGCAAAGTGCACATTTTTTATCTATACTGATCTAAATTTTGCCTTATACTTTTAGGAATTTAAAAAATTGAAATATTTTATTAATAAACACTAAAAATTATTTCCATGAAGATTTTGTGTGTTTCTTATGTGTATAATATAACCAATTGATAGTCAATGATTTTTGTTACAGCAAATCTCACCTGAAATCGATGTCAGCGTTATCATTTGTTTTTACTGTATAATGTAAAAATAAAATAATATTGTTATTGGTTGCCTATAACTGTATTACTGTATTGTCTTCTGATAGAAGTGATGGTACTGTGATCTTCATAGTACCATCTATTGCAAAAAATATGTTTTTAAAAGCTAAGCTAACACAAAAACAGTTATGAGAAATTGGAACATCTACAGCCTATACTGTAATATAAAAGCCTAAATTTCGACCTATATTGAAGTCTACTGCCTTTCCGATGCAACCATATTCAGCCTTCTAAATTACTGTGATAAAAACTTTTCTGAAGCTCAATATGAAATTTGTCGCGCTTATCAACAACAATGACTCCTATATGTTTTTAGAGCCCCACAATCTAACCTAATGCACAGAACAGTCTACCGCCCATGAAGATGATGCGAGGGTACGTACAAAGATAATTGCTTCTTCGGTGAAGGTGGAGAACGAAGTTCGGAGTAAGCAGAATGGAGAGGCTATACATACAGCATTGGTTGGATATAGGAGCGGGTTATATTCCGACAAGGTGTGTGGTTGGGTGGATCGCTCAATACACTCAAGAGGGGAGGGTAGGCGTCAGGAGAGGTAAAATGAGAGAGAGAGTCTGACTTCAGAGTGCATAGATATAACACAGCTCACACAACTGGGGCGGGCCATAACTGAAACGGGGCTGACGGATGAGAGCGGTTCAACGAGCGAATCCAAGAGAACCTTCATTAGAGAACACGCCAGCCACTATGGCCGTGCCCGGTCGCTATTGCGGTCGTCGTAATGACTAGCAGCTAAAAGCTAAAGGCACCAAAGTCCTCAAGTATTTTTTTCCAATAGCCTTACACAGAAAGTGAATCAACTACCTTCTATGAATTATTTAAACTTTGTGGACCAAAAATATGTTATCTCGATTAAGCAGTGATGTTACAATCAAATTTTTTAGATTTAAATTATTTATTAATTAAATTTATTCATCAGTCCATATGTTCTTAATACCGAAATTAAGTTGTATGCGGTAGATAGTATTTTCCCATCGCCAAGAATTGTTTCCCAAACAGATGCATGCAGTAATTTAAAAGAATGTTGATATATGAAGAAGATAGGATCTACTTGAATTCCGAACTGCTGCACAAAATTAAGGAAGGTATAACGAGACCACTCGAAAATCGTGACATCGTAATTTGCCACCCTGGTCGGAGTAATTCGAAGAGGAGAAATATAGTGTAGGACACATGAGAGCAAATAGAGTACAGCAGGTTGGTCACGTGTCACGCACGTGGCAGCACGTGGCATCGACACCGGATCGCGTCTCGCGTCGAGGCTTGTCGCTTTTGGTATTTATATGTATATGCAATGTATATGTATATAAAATTCGTATGCGTTTACGGGGACTCCAAGCTGTTTATTTGATTAGGATCAGACGATACAAGTGAAGCTTACCGTATATACAAGTATCCTTCGGCATAAACATAAGTTCCATAGTTCCACCACCAGCCACTGAAAACTTGTGCCCCCCGAAGGGAATACAAGCATTAAGAAAATTGAAACCTCGATTTGTCCGCCAAGGATTGACCTGGCGATAATTCTATTAAGAGACTTGGAGGGGAAACCACTGGGAATTTTTGTTAGATAACGACATATAACGTTTTATGAGATAGCTATGCTTGTAACCATTACGTGTTAGTATAATTGCACAATGCAGAGATGGTGACAATTTTCAGATAAGGATTAGGTTTAACAAATAAAGAATAATGAGATTTATACAAATAATTTTTTATTATTTTGTGAATTGATCACTACATGTCGCGGAAAAAAATACCCTGTAAAATATTTACTCCACCACCCACTTAAGCGTGGCCTTCCATACACATTTTTCTTAGAATTCAGTCAATCTTACAAAGTCACAGTTCAGTAATTAGTTGAAGGTTATATTATTAACAATATTATTATAGTTATATATTTTTATAAATATAAATGAACAAATATTTTGGCACTTTTTGTAGTTCTCAAAGTAATCAGTAAATATATTAATTCATTTCGAAAAATTCGACATTCACAACTTCAAGCACATACCATTTTTTATCTATTTGTTTAGGACAAATTACTCGTGTTTAGATATTTTTTTAAAACTTATTTTTGCATGAAGCAAAGTTAATGACGATGCAGGAAAATTTGTAAAGCAGAAAATTTTGCGCAAATATAAAAAAGAATCAATCATCGTCTATGGAACTTTGACCATTCTCATTCGGAATAATCTGTCTGAACTGGAAAATAAACTTGCGAACGTATTTATGCATTTTGGTAGTATATATAATCTTCACCTCTTTATAATTCTTTAGAATGAAGGAAAAATTATAAATTAACCAAGTTTACATTGTTTATTCATTATTTATGAAAAAACTTTATTGAAGGGATCAGTTTCGCAACATTTTATAATTTTACGTTTGAAATACCAAGGATATATGAAACATTCATAACGGACAAAACCATTATTGTTAAATGTTGATAATAAAGAAATTAATAAAAAACAACGATTTGTGAAGTCCTTCATTTCTTTCTTCATTTTTGGTACGGTAAATGCAGTAAACATAAAATTTGTTGAAAAATATTTTAAGAGTCTTATTTCACCAATTCTTTAAAAATTAATTTCCTTTTTTCGCCAAAATTAATAAATATGTCTTTTTAAATAATTACAGACAGATTTTTCCGAATGGAAAGTTTTAAAGTTGCATGGTCATAACTTGTGACCTATGGGAGCAAGACAAAAAAAGATCTGCAGTCGGCAAAAGATTTAAACATAATCTTAAAAATCACATTCCAAGCAATTTTAAGTCCATTATCTTCATTTACACAATACACAGTATATAGAAATTCTGTTTTTGTAAAATAAACAGGTTTCAACGTACAGATGAAAATTCAGAATCTCCGAATTTGTCTAGTTTAATTGTTCACTTAGACATTTCACTCTAAAATGTGATGGGAAGGATCAATCTACGCAAACACGATTTTTGGAACTTTTTTCAAAAATAATTCCGGGACGTGTAGTAATCATTTCTATCAAATTAATTATTTTCATCGGGATGACTAAATAAACCATTTTAGAATACGTTCAACTATTAAAGCGGTAAGAAACTAAAAAGATGCCTATATAATAACAGAAGTGACTAGAAGAAATTTTAAATCTTGCTAAATTCTAATAAAAATGCGTACGGAAGGTCGTTTGACTGGCAGCACAGCAAATCTTAAACCGTACTTTGTGCCGTGTGTTAAAGGATGCATAAAAGAAAAATTATTCTCCGAATCTCAAATCTTATTTAGTTTATTACTTCTAACATGTTTAAAAATAACGTACCAGCTATTTTGAGAATGAAATCAGATTAGGAATTACCCCTTGACTAAAATGAGGGAATAAAATATGTATTTAAGCAAAAGAGGTACATTAATATTAAAATAAGAATATAGTCTCTTTAACAAATTTGGTCAGCACCCTAGTAGTCGTATTCAAAGAGTGACACATGTCCACGTAGTTGTTTACCTTGGCGCGTCAACATGCACGAACTCACGTGCTGGGTTCGAGCAGGTGCTCAGGTGCACCCCCGCAAATCTACCTCTTCACTCATACCATTTGAGGATTGTCGGTAGTCCTTCCTGCACGATAGGATCGAGCCCTAAACATATGGTCGTAATGAAGGGCTCTTGATTTCATCGAAGGGTTCCAGCCACAACTATCCTGTGATTGCACTTGGCTTTTATAGCATTCTTTTCAAGGTGATATACGATCACAAGTCAGAATTTTATAGGCAACTGCATAATTTAATCCATTAATTCTCAAAAAAAGTAGACGAGTACGAGTGATTATTATTATCAGTTATGTTCTACTAATTACCATAGCTAGAACTGAGCTACTGATGAATAGTAGAAATTTACTAATTCATTCAGTTATCCGAAAGAATAGAGCTTGATCGCGGAACTACTGATTGAACAGTAAGATTTCAATTGAAAAAAACTCGTCGTTTGTAGACGTTTGTCTTCCCCGAGTGTTAGCGAGATTGAAAAATATATATTCTCTCATTAAATAAAATGTAATTTATTAGGTTTCTAAACCAATAAACATTTTATTTCGATGAAGATATTTTTTTCAACTCTCATTTATACTCATTTATATTTTAATGTTTGCTCTCTTATTATCTCATAGAATTGTCTAATATGAAATCAAAAAGTGCAACAAAAATTACTTTCGCGTGGTAAGATTTATCCACCACATTGAGTATAGTTACTGTGTCAAGTTGTTTGTATCTTATTTTGTTTCGATGAAAAAAACAACTTGCCCTCTTGAAAATTAGCTGCAGCAGAAATTCACTTCTGATATTTCTTTGTGATTAATAAAAAACTTTCAAACTTGAATTCTTACAAGAAGTAAGCATGTCACGATTATAAACCCCAGTTAATAAAAAATTACGTAAGGAACATTTATTATTTATCAAATGAAAGAATCCATTGTGAACTCTATACATGATACCCCATTTTCCCTTATATCTAAGGTTTGTACAGGTAATAAAAGTGTATTCTCCGATTATAGAAACTAGAAAGGTAGAGGCGTACCTCAGACATGCAAAACGGTTTAAGGTACGTGATCGCGATGTTAATACAGCACGGAATTATTAATAACAGGCAGGTTGCTCACACAAGTAAGGTTTAGTAATTCACGACTGGTCGTAAAATTACCACTGTTTCATAAATCGACCAAGATTTACACCCACATAACCTGCTCCTCTCACTATGCAACCCACTTTCCCTTGTATTCAGGCGAAAATGTCTTAATTATTTTCAGGGTAAGTGATGTAAAGCGTCTTTTCTGCTTATGTATCCACCTAAATCACGTTGCAGGTAGTAGATGTTCAGGGATATTGGGCCAGATAAGTTCGCCTACATAGGCACGCCCACGAAGAAAAAACATAAGCTATGCGGAATGTGTGTTGGGTACGGGCTGGTAAACGTGACCGAACTTTTAAACGCAAGAATTGCCAAGTTTCTGCAGAGTTTGATTCAGAAGAGAAAGAAAAGAGGGTCATTCAGCAATGGATTTCGAGAATCAGCTTGAAAATGTTAGGCTTTCAAAAGATACGTATCCATTTTTTACAATTTGCATATTCAGTACGCATATTTTGATGTAGTAGGTAGAGAAATTAGATATAAAAAAAACTATTGGATAGCCATATTATGTTAGACAGTGGGTGGTGATTAAAATTTAAGAAGGAAATTCAAATTTCCTGGTTTGCGCGAGTTTTTCCCATTATTAAAATAAATAAATTCAAAATTCAGAACTAAAAATTTAAAAGTTTATCAAAACATTGTATAATGGAAAAACAGTTGACAAGTAAATATAACTACTATATTCTCATTTTTCTTTGTGGATATCAATTATTTTTCCATTGTGCAATGATCTGATCCAGTACAAATTGGATACAATGAAACAAAAAATTCTTTCAATTTAAAATGTTTCCAACAGAACTGAAAATATTACAAATTTTATACGTTAAAACTTGAATTTGACGTTGGATCAGGAATTGAATAATTCTAAAACAAGCTTCCAAACCGCAATAAAAACGATACGATGGTAAACCTATATCTTATTAAAGAATGAATAATATTATCAAATTGCGTCTTATACTTTTCAGAATTCAAATATTTTTATTTTCATTTTTTTCCACATTCAAATTTCGAATAACTAATATTTAAATTTTTTTATTACAAATTATTGTTTCATTTCCAATGAATAAATTTGATTTGACAATAATTGTACGATAATGAATTATTTAATTTGAAATTATTTGAATCCTCTCAATATTCACAAAGCTTCAATATGAAATCCTAAAATTTGAAGGTTTTAATCTTATCATTATAATAAATTATAATCCCTGAGTTTAAAATTGAACGATTACAAATTTCGGGTGCTTAGCGTTAAAAGTTCTAAAATTAAATTATACACAATGAAACTATTTTTTACTAGTAGGGTTGTTACAGAAGTCGGATTTTAAATTTGCAGAACATTTCTAATCTTTGTTATCTAATGTCTGAAGGAATTATGGGGATAGCAACGGTGCAAAATAAGGGGAAGCGAAATAAAATGGCGACAGTTTAATCGAGAACAGTGACAGTTGAGATTTACTTTAGTCAATTAAACGCTTTTTACCAGTTAAAATGTGCGCAAATGTTAATATTAAATAGAGTTTTTGTTGCGATAATAATAATTTACAAGTTTTTCGATTGTAGGCGGTAACTATATTGAAATATCAAGAAACGTGAGGAAAACAATCTGTAACAACTAAATATTTTTCTAATCTAAAGATAATATTATTATACATAATCTGTCAAAAATAATAAACTCTTGAAATTAGCAAATTTCTCAAAATTACTGATTTACGAGAACAATTGATCACTCGTTTGCCTCAAGAATTTTTTTCCGTGTGTAGTGTGTACAATAATGATTTGAATTTTTTTTTACTTTTTTCACCAAATTTTATCCCAGGGTAGAATGTAGAAAAAAAGTGTAAACATATCTCAACAATTTTAAAAAATGCTATGGGCGTAAATTTAAAATAAGTCAAAGAACTATAAAAATCTTGATTATTTTCAGTATTATCACAATTTTTCGAAAACATTGAAATTTAATCCTTTGTGCATTATTTTGTCATTAAATTGAAAATTTACCTTCAACTTAAGCTATTAAACGCAGCATTTCATTAACTTTTGTGCCATTATATGGAAAAAATGTTATACTTATAGTATAAAAAATTAGGCAATTTAGCAACAGCTCAAAAAATAGGCGTGTGTTTTCGATTATTGTTTCATTCTTAGCAAAGTTTTTTAATTTAAACAAATGATTAATATGTAATAGTAAAAAAGGGCAGATACTCATAACATTTCATGCAGATTCAAAATTCCTTAAACAAAACCAAATTTATGAGAATAAGAGAAAAGTAAATTGATATCTTGTACTTAGTATGCCTGACCGCAAGCGACTTGTTCTACTGAAGCTTGACTTCTGTTCATTTTATGGCCTTTTATATGGGGTCTAGAAGCGATAATCTGTTAAAGCTAATAGTTGAAGCCGTTTAAGGTAAGACAGGCGGGAAGGGAAGAAGAATAACTCCTCAGTCGAGTCGTTTATCAATGTTTAGAGAGTCTCCATTAATCTCTATTAGCACCTTACGAGGCACACTTCTTTCAGGAACATTAACTTAAAAGTGAAGTAAATTGAAAGATGTTGGTCAGTGTAAAATTATAAGTTTTTGAAGCTTTACATTTAGCCGATGATTTTGATATTTTAAACAGATGCTTCTTCAGACAAGTGTCATCAATCAGAGGAGCTCCCGAAAAAGAATGCGCTTTCTCAGGGCTGCGAACAAGTGCGTGATATGTACAGGTGTTCGAGTCCCGTATGACGAAGCGGCGTTTGTACATCGGCCTGGTGAATTTAGGACTCATTAAGTTCCACTCGAGGTGAACCCTCCGACATACCATTCACATGCGCACCTTTAACCACGAGAAGGGTCGCACGAGGGAAGCGCGTAAGTATTATTGTAATTATACACTTAGGTTTATTTCCTGTATACCCCAACCCTGACTTACGACATTATACTGCGGCCGAGGACCGTAATAAAAATAATAATAAGAACGTTAAACCGCGGCGGGCAGGCGGAATTCATATTCTCCCCTTGTCTGTTTCGACGAGCACATAGACTTCCAAAACCTTCTTCGCGATTATACCACACACATGCATTCATGATATGTACGCGTATCTGTATATAATGCACACTGTGAGGTAGATACTAACGCAAAATACAGGCTCTTTGTATTTTGCCTCCCACCTCGTTGTTTCCCTGGCATTTACCAGGTCCGGTGGTGAACCACATATACTAGTTCGAGCTGCTGGATCTATGCGCTAGACCCCAGAATTGAGGTATAAATTGTATGCTACAAGCAGAGATCGTTGGAAAATCGAAATTTTTGTCTGGAATATCGAGTTGATTTTAGAATTTTTAGGAAGAAAGTAATAGTTTATAATCCGATTATATTGCAAAGTCTCATTTATGAACTTTGTATTTTCACCAGCTCCGATGGATATAGCACAAATATTACCCTCAGCTGTCACAAATAACTCTACATGAAAAATAACAAAATATCAAAGTAAATACTACAAACATGAAGTACATTTCTCAGATCAGGGTAAAGATTACCCTGAGGTTTTTCTATCAACATTAATATCTGTCAGTCGATTTGGCCATGAACAAAAATCAATAAAACCTAGAACAAAACATCTTTTCAGGCCACAAAGTAAAGATTATAGCGAAAATGATCATAAATTAACCTGGAAGTATGATTGGATTCATAATGAGAGTAGTTGCTATAAGTATTGGGTGTATAAACCTCTGTGCCCAATTCCAACTTATGAATGGTCCATACTATAAAATTACGTTATTTTCTATTTAGGGTACAAATAGCGATAGTTATGGTTAATAGAAAGATATTTGTTATTAAAGATGACCTAGACCCTTCACCAAATAGTATCATACCATATCCTAGATGCTATCTTCAAAATTTCATGATGGAAGATACTGTTAGGAATAGAAAACAATGTCATAAAGAAGCTTCATAGGTCCTTAAATCTGCCCTAAAGATCTGGCCATACTCCTCCGCACTAACTTCTACTAGAGGTTATATTTATATCTAAAGAAGGCAATTTCCAGACTTGTCCAGGGTGCCATAACAACTTGAACGTACTGCACCACAGGGGCTCGCTGATACCCGTTTCGTGATGCATTGTCGTTTCTCTCAAAACGAAAGCAATTCTGGAAGAAATACGCTACTTAAGTTGATACTTCATGGGAAAAAACTTGGCTAAAATAGTTTATAATCAGCTAACTCACGTAAAGAAAGGCCAGCCCTGGCAATTTCTGCACGGGATCTGATAAATTTTAAACATTTTTTTAATTCTACTCTATCAATTCCACATGCTTTAAAACAAACGCATGATATGATTTCCGTAGAAAGATCAATTAACACAAAAAGATTTAAATTCTACTTATTATTCATTTAAAAACATATATTTTACCAAATCTGTTAGTCGATTTAGCGAAAAACTATTTTTTAAATAATAGTTAACTTTATGATGGTGGCGGCAAACAAGAAGATGTGGCAATTTTGAAAATGGATTTCTAGGATACTGTACTAGAAAAAAATAGGGTAAAGTTCTGTAAGGTAAAGTTCTGTTCAATTGTGACGCGGATTACCTCAAAACTGTTTCAGTTTATTTTTGATTTTTTCTTCCTAGTCCGAGGGCTTCGCATCAGAAGTTAAATCTACATATATTCTTCGAATGGGTCGAGATGTTCGCGTCACATAGTCGATGATGTGCGTGACTTTCTCGGCTGTGGAGGTCTTTTCACCCTGTCTGTTACTACCCTTCTTCTACTACCGACCGCCACTTAGGTATCTCCCCTAACCTAACCTCGCTCCACCTACCCCTTCATCCACCAGAACTTCAATAGCACCCACGTTCCACGCGCTCAAACCTTGCGTATGCAACTAATACTCAAACACTTCCGGCATGAAACTCGGATCTTGGTACAACTTACGATGAACGCAAGCCCCCCTATTAAGTCACAGAAAAAGGGAAAAAATCACGCAAGAGTTCGCGATCAGGAGTTCTCTTCAACGGGAGAGGTGTGGAAAATTATATACTTTATTGATAGACAGTAAATGAGGGAAAGGATAATTATTTTTCATGCAGGAACTCAATACCATCTTGAAATATTTACACTTTTAACAGCAGAAAAGTAAAGTTCGAAAAGTAACTGAATTTTTGAGTTAGAAAAGATCAAGTTGAAGAATGTTCCTATAGAAGTTTGACTATACCTTTAGGAAAATGAGTATTGTCTAAGAGGAAGGAGGGAGCCATCATTTTCAATTTGGTCAAATTAACGGTTCTATTCTACGCGTCTCCGCGGAACTCAATAAATAAGGGCCAAGTGAGTAGTAAATATAAATCAGGAGTGATTGGATGTAAGTGGGGAGCGTTATGTGTCCCCAGCGTCCCGTGTGTGGGGTCGGTCGCGACCGTTTCTATACTTTCTGTAGCTGCTCCACGTAGAACCATGAATACACGTATTTGTCTAAAGACATTCGTGTAAGTGTCGAGAGATCGATGAGGTAGGTTGGTAGGTAGGAATCCTCTTGCTAGTACGAATCGTGTAAGTGTGTACTATCTCACAGCGTCGGTATCCCACTATTTTCCTACCACATCGAAAGAAAAAGTCGCACGCTCCCATTTATAACCAGTTCAATATTTTCTAATCCACACCACCATCGGAAATCGAGACAACCTGTCTGATGCACTCTAAAATGCATGGGCTTTCATTCAGCTTCATGGTAGCCACTACCTCCTTCCACTGTTATTTCATTGCTATAGATGTTCTTGTGTTATTGAATATATTATTATCAATCCCTCTATAACTGCTATTTTAGTAGTAGTTCAAAAAGTTACAAGACTGTCTTTACAGTATGTATGTATACCAATTTCTCATAGTTTTCAAACTGGAAAGAGTTGATGTTCTAATTTAAATAGTTGTCATAAATGTAGGTAGATACAAGCACTCGGTCCTCTGGATGTATAACACCAATAACAAATGCCCTGTTTCCAGGTCTCATGAGCCTTTTATTAGGGTCGTGAACTGAATAAGGTTGGAAGTTTATCTCCTCTGACAACTGCTGTCTCAATCCTAGTGAAGCTGATAAGCAAAAATAACTGAACAGACTTCGTCGTTTGTAATTAGATTACTCTCGCTGCTGATATCTGCATTCCGAAATAGTACAATATTGGAAATAAAATCTGCAAAGGCTCGTTATTGTAAAATGTCACATAGGTGATGCAGAGCACAGGAACAGGAATATCGATGATGTAATCTCGCAAGCAAGCCACTCGTGCATCGTTGCACCCTCGCACAACAGTCCCTCAAACCAGAAATTAATTATTGTGGTTCATAATTTTCTATCGTTGCGCTGCCCCTTGCATTTGTCACATATACTTTTTCCCAGATTTTTTGGATCGAAGCACAATATATGGAGCAATTCCCTATTGAGGGAATGATTGTTTTGACATACTTTAATGTTTTTCTCCTTTAAATAAAAGACTAAAAGTTAAACATCTATTACTTTAAATAACAATGAACGAAAATAGGCAACTGGAAGCCTTCATTACTGTTATTTTTCCTCAAGTGTGTTTCCCGTAATAGTCTCGACAATGAAGTGCTGTTTACTTTCAATGGTTAATGAGCCATAGCAAAGTGAATGCAGACGAATCGATGACCACGAGTATCCACGAATTCTCATATTCGTCGATTCTATTCTTCACCACGAACCGGAGCTTTATTTTAGAATTTATTGATGTGTGCACGGGTCTCGTCTGGAAAACCAATATTAATGTATAATGAATGCAAATTATATCTTAACTTTCCGTCCAGACGTTAGTATTAAATGTTATACGTTTTCAACTTTAATAAAGGTTGACATGAATTAGTCATTAAAAGATAATTAAGTTCTCTCTAAGGGAGAACAATTATATTTTGATAACTAAATGTATAATTAATAGAATATTCACCTTATAGGAATAAAAGGATTGGAAATTCGTTATTACTTATGCGACTACAGTGCGTAAAAAGAGCGGGCCAATTTTCCCAACCTGTGGCTGAATATTTAAATTCGTATCATAAATATTCAGGATTCCGTCTAATTACCCTGACTAATAAATTTACTCTGCTCTTATTCAATGTCCACTCGTATAATTTATAATCAAACAAAGTGCGAGATTTAATTGCGATGATTTTAGAGAATTCGAAGAAAATCGAAGACAGTTGGTTAGACAGCGATTAAAGAAAGATGTTGAAAGGAACGGTAAGAAATTGGAGAAGCGGCGATTACGTCGAATCCGCCTTATTGAACATACGTATAGCTGGTACGGATGTAATCTCATCTAGGCACTCGGCTCGTAGCGACGGTTTTTATCCTATTACGTCACATGAATAAACTAAGGACTTTAGAGGTTGCCGAGGGAGCCAGAATCCATGGGGTCGTATAGATACGAATCCACCCGCTTGGTTTGGTATGCTTTCGATCTTTGGGTGGAGAGCAGAAAAGTGGCCGGGGATCAGACTTAACTTGCATTTGATTCCGTTGTTTGAATACACCTGTTTTTACCTTCTTTTTATCAATTTTCAGTCTTTCTTTTTGCTTCTCTCCACTTTTCGAGTCTCATTATTCAAAGAGAAATTCTGTATTTTTTGTAAATAAAATGAATAATGTCCATTTAACTAAGAAGATTTAGACAGTTTAAACATGTTGTTTAAAATTAAAGATACCTTTCAAATGGCGAAGATTAGACCATGGTTAGCTGGTGAATTATATATGGCATTCGCAAATACTATGAATTGTTAATTGGATTTGTTTTGGTTGGGTCATAGAACAAAGAGGTTCATTAACTTTTCTATAGGGACGTAATCCCTAATTCCCCATTGAATCACTAATTAGAAACTGAGATATTGATAGATGTTTTAGGCTGAAATTTATGGGAATTCTTTCTAAACTCGAAAACTGTCTATTTATCAAGTTTAGAATATCACTAATTTTTCCTACCTACTGGAATATTATTCAATTCTCGGTGCACAAGCGCGGAAAATTAAAAGAGCATTTTTTATGCGACGGAACCGCTTGAGACTACATAGTAAACAAAAATCTTGTGTCGTATGTTGTAAGGCTTTCGTGCTGGTCTATGATTTTAAATCAAATTGATTTAATTAATAGATAAGTACTACTTTTTAAAATGAGGATTCATGTTGATTTTTTTGTTTTACCATTCGACTCGCCAGACACCAAACAATAGGCTGTAACTAAATCAATGTTACCATCTATTTTTCAAAAATCTATGGTGCTGTTGTTTCTATCAAACGCTCTTCTTCATTCATGCCATTTAATATTCTACAAAAATAAAGGGCGTCTTTTAATGGAAATCAATGTTTAATAAAGATACGTATTCAATAAGCCCTCTATGGATTAAGCTACAAGAATCCTTTACTCACAACAAGAATATATAATTATTCAACTATAATACAAACCATCTTTGTAATCTTGGAACCGAAACTAAAATTGCATATATGAAAAATTCGTTTATCATTGAACCATACAAAGCATTGTATTAAACTTTAAATCTAATGATTTTTAAATTAACCGAAGATATCTCGTCAGCAACAATATCCCCTTTTAGTATACATCTTTGTGTTAACGATGCTAAATAAAAATAACTTAAAACGGGTCAGTAAGAATACCTTTACGTTGTAGTTACAGAATGAATTGTATATGCTTAAATATTTTGCAATCAATCAAAAATATAACATCTACAACATCGTTTTGTTTAGGCAGCAACATTTCCTTTCACATTAAACCATGAAAAGCATTTCACTAACAAGTCTGACATATTTCTATGCTAAGATCTCAAGAAAAACAATATTCGTTTTGGAAACCCATCTTCCAAACCAACTATGGATACTGAATTTACATCTTCATCCCCTGTATCTGTCTAAAGGCCAATTTTTATCTTTCAAATCCTAAGCCATGACTTCTCAACTAAAGGGAGCCCTAAAGCTGATCTCCTTTAACTAAAAAACAAGCATCCCTTAATCATCCAACCATTCAGTGATATTTCTTAAGTCAAATAATTCTTAACCAACCGAATATATCCGTAACCAATATCCATTTTTAGGAATTATCTTTATGTTCCCATACAACCATTGAAATAAAAACTAATATAATTGTAATCAATTGGAGACAACTCACCGTAGGATTGGGCATGCATCGTCGTGGCGGTGGTGCCATCGGATCAGGGCCCGTGCGATACGACGGTGGCGAGTACCTTCCCGAAGGAAAGCATCCCGGAGCAGCAATTGGTGCCCCGTGGAGTCCCTTACTTCCCATCATTTTATCCGGCGAGTACATCATCATTAGGCAGTCAGCGCATCTGCGACTTTATACACCTCTTAAACTTCAGTCCTCAGATTCGGATCGTTCCAGCAGCGACGGCTGCGCTCCTCTACCTCCCAATAAAAACGCATCTGTGCGCCCTCCAAAATCTCACAACTATACCTCCAATAATCGGCAATTCCTCTCTTGAACAATCCTAACAACAATTCCTTCTTCAATAAACCAGTCACTTGCACTCAACAATATCTAAATTCACGTGATCCACTCGCAATGTACAAAAATCCGACAATTCTTATTCAAGCAACAAAAGATTACCAAATTATTCTTTAGTAATCCGAACCTTACAAGGTAAGAACTGTGTGTAAACTAGATGTCTCCCAAAATGAATGACAAGCGTCTTAAAAGGTATTGTTTCCGACTCCTCAGGGGAGTACTTTTCCAAACTACCCAAATCAATCTGGTTATTAAAACCCAGCTGATCTTAGTCCCTATAACTAACCAACCTCTTCGGTTTCTTCATATCACAAGAAATTCCGAAAATCTTAGAATGTAAAATCACTTGGTCCACTGGCACAGCACAAAAAACTAATGAGACTGCGGGATGCCACTTGTTACAAATGGTTTATATTATATAACCACGAGCTACGTTGGTGTAGCCATCCAGATTTTTAGATGAATTCAGATTTGAGATTGAATAATTTAGAGATGAAAGAAGGCGAGCATTCCGGCGAAACTCGCGCTTTTTGGTGCTGACTGGTTGCGAGGAGTGCGCGACATGTTCTGCGGATGAACTATATCGCGGGGTGAGAAGGGGTCAGTGTAGAGGTGGTAGCAGCGATGCTGGTGGTGGTGAACAGCAGGGGTTGGGGTTCGGCGCGTGCCCATGGCATGGTTGGTCGGTCGAGAAGGGGTGAGCGTTCCCGGCACCCCAGATGGAGTGATAGAGAAAGAAGGAAGAGTGAAGAGGATGTTGGTGAGGGAGATAGGGAAAGACGAGCTAGAAGGGATGATCTGATGAGGGCGGAGCCTGGAGCGTGACGCTTGCGCTTCTGATTTCCGTCGTCGGCCATCTTGCCCCTGCTCTCATGCTCGCATAGTTCACAACCGCTATCCGCAACCACCGTCCGTTTGTCGGTCTGTCCGTTGCTCGGTTTGTCCCTCAAACCCTCCACAATGCCGTCGTGTGTACTCCAACCTTATACCTCGTGCACTAAGCACAACAAGACTTTGGTGTACATACACATGCCACCTTCAAACCAAAGGCTTTCTTTTCCGATCGAAATTCTCTTCAGTGCTCGCTGAATGCTGACTAGTAAATCGACTGGAACTTAGCGGTGGGTGGTCACGGCATGACAACATGGATGATGAAAATAGGTTGGCGATTAGCTTTGAAGAGCAGAAAATGTATTGGGCTGAGCTTGTTTTTGGAGAAGTATAATGAGAGTTTCAAAATTCATTCTTTATAAGATCAAGAACTGGCTTAAAGAATTAATTCATTTGATTTTGGGTTTTCGGAGATATAACTTAAATGCTTTCAAATCTGAGAAAACTTGAAGGGAGACGCAAAATTTTGGCAATTTAGCCTTGATGATAAGAAAAATTGGGGATTTCTTTTAGAAAAATCTAATAAACGTTTAGAAATACATCATTTTCCGGCTTATAAAGTTTAGCATTTAATTGATTAAAATAACACAATTTCTTGTTTGACTTGATGATAATAATTAATATCCTTAAAGATAATTAATATTTATGTATTCGAGAATCTAGATACATATGTTTATCCTTCATTTGTGCATCGACAACCCAAATCCACAAATCAAAAAACACTAATGAAAGGCAAATATTATCTGTTGTTATCAAAGACAAACTTGTGTACCAAAAAATCTTAAATCATAAATCCTCAAAGCTATTATTTAAAATATAACAATCATTACTCATTATCTTCATAGTAACAATATCCATGTTTAAAAACATTCTATTAATAATATAATTAAAGACAATTTTCTGTGAAAAGTATTCGATCGGCAATCGACAGATTTTGGTCTCGATATACAATGGAGTCAAAGGCGTTCGTTTTTTCACAGACAATTTTATTCCAAATATTTCTATCCGGTTTTAGTAACTATCAATATTTCCCTAAATTTGATCAGTCAATTAGATCGGTACGGCAGATTTCTGATTTGCGTATGGTATAAACAGAATCTTCCGCAGAATTAATTAGAACGTCTACAATGAGAATTTAAGTAAATACCATGCACGAATACACAGAATATTTGTTTTTTAATCAGAAATAAATCAGAAATAATATTTCAACCAAAAGAAATAATATTAAGGGTTACTAATTGAGAATTAAAAATAGTTTCTTGATCCTGATGCGATAATAATAGTCTTTCAATAAAAATCCCTGGCCAGGTAACATTCAGATTATCGGAAAATGCTAGTGAACGATATGACGTGCAATCATTTTCCCCTACATTTACACAAATACTATTGACACTAAAAAGCAAATTGTTGTCGCATTTAAAACAAGAGCGTGGTAAATGCTTTTCATAAACATATTTTAAAAAACGGTGCAAATGAAAACTGAAAATGATATTTCATATTGAAAAATTATTTTAACATAATGTTTAAAAAGATTTTAAGAGATTTCCAAAATTTAAAAAAAGGCCCTGAAAGATTTAAAGGATTAAAAAATATATATATGCAGGATTTTCTAAAAATTGTAGGAAAAATTCTATTTATTTTAAAATATGTTAAGAAGTTCTAAACAAATTTTTTACACACTTCGTTTAAATTACTTGGCATATTTTCAAGTTTTAAATTAGTTTTGAATCTTTTCAAAACTTCTAAATATCTCTTAAAATTAATGACATTTTTTCTACAAATAATAAGTGTTTAATTATTATTTCGACATAAAAATTTAACCAATTTTCCTACAAATTAAACAGTTTTTTAAAAAGAACAGTAAAAATTGCAACGTTAAAAAGATGAAAAGCTTTTCGAAATTTTAACAATTCAAAGCTTTGTATATCAAAACATTAAAATTTAAATGGTTTACTTTGAAATATTTGGCCTTGATTTACTCGCATTAAATTAACAGCAAAATATTGCTAAATATTAAATAATTATTATTTACTTAATTTAAAAAATGCAAGATAAATGAGTTAACAAGTGAATAATTTAGACAGAAACAATATTTTTATTGTAATAAAAGCCTTTTATTACGAATATATTATAACTAACTTATTTTGAAGTAAAAATAGTTTATTAAGTTTTAATCGCACCTTCACATTTTTTTAATGACCAAGACTTTTGAATTGAAACAGTGATAATCTGGAAATTCTTATATTATTGTTCAGTTTTTAATACTTAAAGTATAGATCCACTTTAAAAATAATGTATTTATTTATATTTACAGTTGATAAAATAATACTGTTTTTGTAAAAAAAATTCAACTTCAAACGCTTTTAATTTTTAATTGTTTAAGTCTTCAAGACCACACTTTAAAATTCTTTAAATTGCAATTAAATTCTTAAAACTAATTATTTTAAAAACCGTGGAAATCGAGCTTGGACAGATTTTTATTCTGAAAGTTTGTGAAATTCTCGGTCAAGAAATAAATTCCCGGTCAATTGCCGGGTTTCCCGGTCTCAGAAAATTCTCGGTCAATTCCCGGTTTCTCGGTCCAGCGGACACCCTGACTATTTTTTTACCTTTCTATATATTTTAATTTAAAAAATGACTTAATTAATGCACTAGCTACATCATTACAATAAAATGTATGGTAGATCTGATCTACATTTATGGAGTCTCTGATTTCAATTTTTGATGCATTGAAAATACAGTCAAACCTGGATTTAATGTCAATTTTTGGATTGACAGTAACATAAAATCCAGGGTCTGAGAACTTAAACAATTAGGGGCATATAAAGCGTTTCCGCTGGATCTTACAGCGTGATAAAAAATATTTTGAAAATTGTTTTTCTAATATGGGGATAAGGGTAAAATGAATATTAAAGTAAAACGAGGAATAAAAGTTGCTGTTACACGTTAAAGTAGTCCTGTTACTCGAAAAGCTAGTCAAAGTTATGTCGATTATTTTTTTCTAAAATTTGGAATTAAATACAAAATTTGGCCAGCATATTAATTATTAAATTGGGTATTGAATTTACATGTAAATCAACACAAATAAAATGTTTTTAAATAATAATAAATTGTAAATTTAAAGCTGATTTGACTGCATTCGAATAAAAGTCATTTTCAGGATCAGCAGTTGGCAGCATAACCACATGTCGAGAAAGTAAACTTAACCTTTGCAATTTCGCGCACTTCCCGATACCAGCAGAAGCTGTCTCTCAACTTTAGTCAACACCAAACCGTCCTCGTCATATTTTACGTCGGTATTTTTAGCTTTTATTAAGGTCAAATACCCTGGAAGCAAGTGCAAATGAGCAGTAATTCAAATTTCACATTGTATTTTCTTTTTGCAAAACAGTTTTCCTAACAATATTCGAGCCCGCGAAAGGCCTTTCCATAAGATCCCACGTTTTTTGACACGACTTTAAACAGTGATCCCCTGAGAAAGGCATTATGTGAAAGAGGACATATTTTTTCGCCAAAAAAAAACTAATTTTAATGATTTTTCATCTGATCGATCCAGTAGCCAGACTACTTAAAAATAAATCTGTTTTTCCTGTTTACGTACTTAAAACGTTTGCAGGTTGTTGAGCATTTTGTTTTAAAAAATGAGCTTTCTCTTGAATAATTGGTTTAAATACTGAATCTCCTCTGAACTTCGCCTGCTTAAACCATTCGAAGACAGAAGTATCCAAAAACACATGACTGTTTTTATCAAAACACTGCACATCAAAACTTCAAGTGGGGAGTACACACTGCTGCGTAATCGCGCAATGCATGCGACGCATTTTCATCCCCAGGCATACGATGAACTTACATATTTCCAGAAAATCACTTATTTTTGCAAATATTATATTAACTGTCCACGAAAAAGACAGCTTTCGTCATTCTAACGTCAAGATTTGATAGTTAGAGGTTGCGACTTCGATGCCTGAAGTCGTGCGTACCTCTATTTCTACCGTGTGAGATAGATACCATGTCGAACCATAAAGCCTATTGGCTTGCTACGACAACGCCCCCAATTCAGAATAAATTTGAATTTCAATTAAATATTAACAAGTAATCTTATTGTAAATAATTAGTTTTACTCATAGAATAACATTTTTTCTTAAAATGAATTGATATTCACTGCTCTTGTTCATGAAAATTGCCCTCACACCTTCAGGATACTACTGCGCGATATATATTCGCGTGTCAGGTGGCACTGTTTTCAATGTCTGATCGCACGAAATAATCCGATCATTACCATCGGCTTCAGCAGGAATCGGTTTCCCAATGCTGCTCTACGTGGGCTCGCCATCGTGCTTATTGCCGCGTCCCTCTCTCTTCGAGTGACATGTCGGAACGTCCTGCAGCAGTTACAGAGGTAGGGCCTTAGGACATGGCGCCTTACTGCAACGTTCCTGTTTTGCCACGCTTGAGTGAGCACCGCACATCCCTTGCATCTCTTCTCACCACATAAAGAGGATTGTGAATAAATCACTGAAAGATGAATTTGGTATCAGAAAGAAGAGGGAGACACAAGATACGATTTTAGCTCTAAGATTTGTTTTAGAAGGGAAAACCGACGTTTTTGGCGTTCGAAGATTTATGAAAAGCATTCTATAGTATAATTTGGCTAAACTATTTTTAATAATGAACCAATAAAATAAAAATTTCGATAGAGAAGAATTTTCTATATTTTCTCTCCAAATTTAAGTAGAGGTAATACAAGTTAAAGATAACAGAACCAATAGCTGAACTGATAATTAGGAAGGGAATGAAGAACAAGGCTTTTTCTGGTAATAATTGTTTACTGTTCAACGTACATAGAAGTCAATGTACAATCACACAGAGCACGAAACAAATATTGAAGAGGAAAATGTGTAAATAAGCTTAAGAAGGAAGAAGTGCTACAAATGGTGAAAGAGAAGAGATTGTTTCAATAGAAAAGGATAAAGAAAAAAAGTGACGTTGTGATGATATAGGATATATCCTTAGACATGAAGGACTATTTGAGGCAATTTTAGAACAATAATGAGACCATGGAATAAGATGTAAAGAAAAAGTAGTCTATATGCTAGATAAATCATACATAACATAGTTGAGCCAAATAAATTAAGCAATTAATATTTTTTTAACAATATACATATCGATTACTCAGTAAATTCGATCATTCGAATCTTCCAAATTGATTTGAATAGGTATAAGGAAGGAGCAACGACGAGATATATGGGGTAACAACTCTGGGAAGAAAGTATTACATCAAACCAATCATTTGCTATTATCTTCCATAAAAACAATCAAAACTGAAATCCTAAATATAATTCCTTTTACTCTACTTTTCTTCAAATTATATTCTTTTGCCAAACTCAGTTGAAATTTCAAACTGTGATTAATCGTTACACAGATTAATTTCCCCGGAGTGTCACGTCTTGTCGTAAAGTCTATAAAACGTTATTGCATATGGTAACTGGTGTATATGCGGCATGCACTTGGTGGTCACCTACATATACAGCAGATACGTGAAATGTCTTCGGTAGAGTCTACTATCTGAGAAAATATTAACAGTGTGTTCGCCACAGCTTCCTGGGCTGTGTTTTCTTGAGAAAATAAATTTTTACTATCCTTCCGACGAACGACCGAAAGCAATTGCGCGGGGTGTGTATTTTCTGTTATACCAGGCGAACATTGCGAACAACTTAAGCGGAACCATGAAGTCAGGTAGAGTCGGCTAGACATGCAGACGGGAGAGCAGATAGTCAGAGGGTAGGCTCCCGGTGCAAGTAGGTTTAATATTTGATTCCGCGGGCTGGTCATCCTGCCGAGGCGATAACACAGGCCCCGCGGGAACCTTACAGCCAACATCCCACGGAAACGACTGCCCCTATACAGTCTACATCTCTACAAGTCTACATCCTCGCCTGCAATCTATTTCTCCTACCTGTCCTGCAGCTCACCTATATATATGCCAGTGGCCGTCGCCCAGCCAACCGCTGGTTGTAACTACCTTTTTCGGAAAATTAATAACGATCGCACGTTAGAGCAGCAGCCAGATGAGCAGCTTCTTCTCGGCTACGAAGGTTTTACACCACTTCCGGCGCGTCCAGTTAATTCGGTTGGGTTTCAACTTTCAAAAGATAAAAAGCCAGATAAAAAAACTAAAGGAGGGGGAATTTTTAAAGGGCAAGATTGGTTTATTTTTAGCAAAAAGAAACATATTTTCCTTTTTATAAGACAAGCTTAACTTCAGAACTTTTCGATGCCTGCGTAAAGAGGAGCTGAAGTAGTGCTGCTCAAGCATTGTGACGTCAGAGGGACCAAAAGTATCACATCAGAGGAAAAAAATAAAAATTATACACCTATGAGCTTAAATTTTGTATTCATCAAAAGAGAACGTCAAGTAATCATTTGATCGCATTGAGATATTATTTGCCAGAATGAACCAGCCTAACACGTAAAAAGGTGGATCGTTAGCAGAACTCTCTAAACCAGTAGCTCTAACTATCTTGAATGGAAGTACAACTTTTTGTCGGTGAATATTGCTAAAATTACTATTTGCGTCCAGGTAAGTCACACCGACTTTTTAAAAGAGTAGTATGGTCAATTTCAAATAGTAGGATGCACTGCACCTCTTACTAATCGTCCACACTCATGAGAAAGTCTATTAGTGTAGTAAGCATTACATCTGCGAAGAGTAACTTAGCTAATTTCTCAAAACTAGCCGTAAGCTGGAACATAGGCTTGAAGCAAGCTTTCTTCGAACCTACGATCTAGCTTAAAGCTAGTTTTAATCTGTAGAGCAGTTACATTCAAGCCCGAGTTCCGTCTTGCGATTACTTTTTAGCCCATGCAGCATCTCAACTTCAGTTCATCAATCATTTTCTTTTAAAACCTCAACCCTATTCTACTTTTTAGCTCATGCTGTCTTCTTTTTGTTACACCTTAAAACAAGCCCACGTTTGGTATTGTATTAAGACTTTTTTTCGGCGTATTCTGTGCATTCTGACTTTCGACCACTTTTTAGCCCACACAGCGTCTCAACTTCAGTTCCTCAATCATTTTCTTTTAAAACCTAAACCCTATTCTACTTTTTAGCTCATGCTGTCTTCTTTTTGTTATACCTTAAAACAAGCCCACGTTTGGTATTGTATTAAGACTTTTTTTCGGCGTATTCTGTGCATTCTGACTTGCGACCACTTTTTAGCCCACACAGCGTCTCAACTTCAGTTCCTCAACCATTTTCTTTTAAAACCTCAACCCTATTCTACTTTTTAGCTTATGCTGTCTTCTTTTTGTTACACCTTAAAACAAGCCCAAGTTTGGTATTGTATTAAGACTTTTTTTTCGGCATATTCTGTGCATTCTGACTTGCGACCACTTTTTAGCCCACACAGCGTCTCAACTTCAGTTCCTCAATCATTTTCTTTCAAAACCTCAACCCTATTCTACTTTTTAGCTCATGCTGTCTTCTTTTTGTTTCACCTTAAAACAAGCCCACGTTTGGTATTGTATTAAGACTTTTTTCTGTGATAATTATTATATCAGGGACATAAATTATCTGTCGCCGTTTAGTACCAAGATCGGGGAAAAGAATAAAGTCGATTATTTTTCTTATTATATATTGACTAAAGAGGAACATTACTTTATCTTGCAGTAAAAACAGTATTAGAAATAAAAAAATTTAATTTGTGGAAGAGAGAGAGAGAGAAAGAGCAGCGTGGTGTTGGTGCTATTCCTGCCTGCTTGGGTATTTTTATTTTTTTTTATATTATTTTTTTTTTGCTTTGATAAGGGTACTGTATGAGTGCCAAAACGTTAGTATTTATTTTTTACAAATGTTTTTTGTCATGATTTGATTATAATGAAAATAAAAAAGACGAAAGAAAGAAAAAAGAATGAAGGGAATTTGGTTGGTTGCCTTCTAATTTTTCTTTCCTCTTTTTTATTTTTGTCCAAGGAGGAAAATTATTTATTTGTTGTTTTCAAATATCAATAGGAACATCTTATGGTGGTTGTCCAAATTTGGTCGATGGATTCTAGGTATTATTTTCAGGAATTCTGCACATTAATTTGATTATGGTACGTTAAATAGGATTTAAATTTGATTTTAATCTCATTTAAATTTCTTTAATTTTAAACGACACAAGCTAAGAAAAAATAAATAAATAGGAAAAATGTTCTCTATCCAAAAGCTACAAATTTGTGATTAATCTTTTTTCATCAGATACGTAATGTTTGTTTTAATTGTAAAAATTAACATAAGGTATAACAAATTAAAATTTTTGAAAAACAACGCAAAATAGGAAAAAGAATTAATAGACAAAAGTTGTTCACCCTAAAAAGATCTATAAATTTGCGATGAATCATTTTTTAATGGAACGCGTAGGTTTTGTTCTAGTCGTAAAAAATAAAATAACCAATACAACTTTTGGACAAACGACACAAACTACGAAAATATATGAATAGACAAAAATTGTGCACCAAAAAAAGATCTAAACATTTTTTATCGTTCGCTTTTTGATAGGATGCATAATTTTTGTTTAAATTGTACTAAATTACATAAAATTTCTTGTTTAGAATGTGAAAACGACGCCAGGTAAAAGAAGAAAAATTAATAAACAAAATTTCTTCAAACAAAAAATATCTGAAAATTGTTTACAAATTATTTTTTGGTAGGAGGCGTATTTTTTGTTCAGATCATAAGAAATTCCATTGAAAATAAACAAATTAATTTTTTTTAAACGTACAAAGGTGCAATAAAATATTAATTAACAAAATTGGTTTTTTATAGAATGCAAAGTTTTTCCAATCATAAAAACAATACAATAAAAAGTCATTTGTTCCCATATCCATGCATAATATGAATTGTAGAAATATAAATTTAGCTTAGAATAAATTTTGATACAAAATAAAGTAAAAATATTAAAGTAATTCCCAGAGGCAGACCGCGGAAGGAATGGTTAGAATGTGTGAATGAGACCCTAGTTAGAAGGGACATAAGAAGCCATAGAAACACGAGAGCCTGCATGAAAAAATGCATGGACGTTAAAGAAGCTAAAGAAGTATGCCAGGACAGAAAAGTATGGCGGAAAATAGTTAACAAGAAGAGTCTCAGTAGAGTGAATGACGCCTGAAATAAAATTCCTTGGGTACTAATGGACCCAAGTGGGGAAACTCACATGACGACTTTGTGAGAATCTTCACTTGGGGTGAATGAACGTGTTATTTAAATAAATAACACGAGAATTCTAGATCAATCTAAAAATTTTATAACCCTTTCCTCACACTACTCCCCTCCCCATCGAGTGAGTCACGACTACCCCGAAAGGGAAACGGCTTAATGGTGTAATAATAATAGTATATTATATATATGTGGAAGGTGAGAGGGTTATTTAAAGTTAGCCAAGGTAACACCTTTTATGAATGAACGAATTAACAATTTATTGAAGATAAACTGAAAACTAGATACGAAGAAGTTACAGAATGTTCGTCGCGTGGACGTGGCGGATCGCGGATATCGAAGCTAGCAAAAAGGCCGACATCTAAACGCGACGCTAGTTCATGTCAGAGTGCCAAAACAGCCCCCATCAAGGGAAACTTTCACTCGGAAAATCGTAGGGAAAGGGTAAGTCCCTCCCACGAAGTCCAAGGGAAAGTGTGGCAGGGACCTAAGCTAATTGTCTAAGGATGGACTTGAGTTTTCTCGAAAACAAGCGGATTAGCTTGGTTGCCATAAATGAAGGGCTGGCGCGACAGCAGCCGAAACTTAACGTTTATTATATTTAGAGAAAGTTAAAAAATTCTTCTAAACACGTTTAGAGGAAACGCACGCCACATATATATAGCACCGTTTTTGCATGGTGAGGGCAATGTTTTCGGAAATAATGATAGACGAGGGTCTTCACCATGAAAATACCTCTCCTGCGTGGAAAGCGCTGTACTTTTTTGCTAAAGACATAGAAAATGTGAAGCGTGTTCTGCTGGTGGTGGATTCAGCATGATCTCTCTTTTCGAGTCGCCGCAACAAAGCACATGTAAATATACCAGAAAAAAATTGCCCTTGACATCGGTATATCTCTGTTAATTTCTGATGGTGCACTCCTGCGCATGTGTATACATTTCATACCTGATATATTATATGGGACCTTATACCCTAACACCACTGTTCTAGTATGAGGTCCAATATTATAGATGCTGGCTGTGCAGGTCTTTTTACGCCGTTCGAGAAGAGAGATGTTACGCTAGACCCGCAAGCAGTAGCACTCGCTCATTTTGTGCGGCTACCATAAGCAAATTTTTACTGTTTAAACGGATCAGAAATAACAATTCTAAGCTTGTAATTGTTAAAAATATCGGATATTTCTTTAATTGTATGATTATCTGTCAGTTTAACATTTTTGAGTCTTTTGCGGTAAGAAATCTATTAGTCTTCTCTATTTAGACATATCGAGGCGTCCTAACGATAGAATGCCAATGCACGCGATCGACTAGATGAAACTTAACAAAAAATATAAAAATAAAAAGCTAATTTTTTAGTTTTGGCCAACGTCTACCTTCATCTTGATCAATTCCGCGAGAAAGATTTTCTAGCCCTAATTTCTCGGTTAGCTTTTTATTGTTTATATTTTTGGTTATTTTGGCACCCACCAGAAGCTTTTTACCCCTGCCCAAAAATATAAGGGAAATACTTCATTTTTTCGACAAGCCGTGCGATACAGACTCCTAACACTCTACAGAGCGTGTGGCTTTTAGATTGTATACGCAGCTCATAAAACCGACCTAGAAGACTAGAAATTCAACAATAAACACTAGATGCTCTCGTACCTCACGGTGGGGCTGAATAATTTTATATGAAAGGTTCGAGGACCCCAAAGTTACGAGTGGGAAGTTGTTGTAAATGGACTCTATAATCAATTTTTCATAAACTTGAAATGATCCCCTGAGCCGTTTTTTTATTCGTGAAAAATTCAATAAAATTGCTATATATAATAACTTTAACGCTAAATAAGCTGGCACAACTATATGATACGAGTTTGAAAAAGTATTTAAGCAAGTTGAAGTACTTGAAAATTATTACTAAAATGGAAATGTTAATGCTTATTCTTCTTTACTACGTATCGATAATGTAATTATTTCCTTTATTGATTATTAATAATAATCATTAAACAGTTAAATAATGAACAAAATGATTTTCAAACGCACTATAGGTTTGTTTACATAAAACTAAATGCATGATTCTTTGTTTACATCAAATAACTGCAATGGTATGTATATTTACTTGCCTACGCATAACTATATACATTCTTCTATTTTATAATACAAAACATAAATAATCTTTCAAACTATTTCAATATCATTCTGTAGTCCAATATTTTTGAGTTGTATATATTGTTATTTATAATATTGTCATTTTGTATCGTAACATCGAAGTGTGAGCATCAAAATTAACTTACCCTATGTCTTGTACTTTTAGTTAGTAGATAAAAAATGAAACCAGTACCTCAAATCAAAGTGCATGCGATGTCGCATAGTGATTGTCGTTTAAAATTGTGCTTGTTGTGTAAAGAGAAAAAAATTTTTTTTTTGAAATAACAGATACACTTTAAAAATTAATTAATAGCATGTCACTTATTACAGCAACGATGAACGATTGCCGAAAGCACTATGTGCGAATTGCAAAAAAAAATAATTTATGCACATAAAAATTCTGATAATAATTCTATTGTAATGCCTGCAGATTATTCTAATTTTAAGCTAGCTAATATTACTCGATCAAGTTTTGGAAAGCCGTGTTCTTGTGAATTATGTATTATAGTGACAGATCAAAGTAAATATAACTTTTCAAGAACCTCTGCTACAATCATTCAAAAAAAAGAAAAATCTGCAAATAACAAATGTGGGAAATGTTTATCAATTATCGCAAAAGGTAAACGTCATAATTATGCAAAAAAGGAATTAATACAAAACTTGAATTCATCAGCAGATCAGAAAGTGAAAGAACACTTGGTGTGTAATGTAATTACAGAAAAATCTACCGACCAAACGCGTCAAAATAATTATTCGATATCCTTATCAAGAGAACAAGGTAGATCAATGGCTGTTAGTGTTTCACAAAACAAAAAAGAAGCTGAACAATGGGTGATATCCACTGAAAATTTATCAAAAATTAGTACTAATTTGGGTTTGTCAACTAACAAAACTGTAGGAATCGCTAAATCACTTCGAAGTGCAACGGAAAAAAGAAAAATATTTGAAGCCAATCTAAAAGACAAAATCAAAGCTTTGAATCAGTCACTTGACTCCCATCTTGATTTATTAAAATTCTAGTTAATTAGCTCTAAAACGAAAAACACGCGAAAAGAAGAATATTTTGTATTTTGTAAAAATATTCAAAAACTAATCGATGATGTTAAGGAATGTCGTGAAATAATCAAGCGTGCATTAAAATTGGCGCAGATGACGGTGGAGGGTTTTTAAAAATAACATTATCTGTTCAATCGTTGGACAATGAGTTGGTGCTTCTAAGCAAAAAAAAACGGCAAAGTTATAATGAAGGAGTAGTTGCTAAGAATTTCAAAGGTTCTGGTGTCAGTGAATTATTTTTGATAGGTGTAACGCTATTTCCTGAAGAAAATCATGATAATTTATCAGTTTTGTGGGACTTACTAAATCTGAAGGATTTCCATGGTAAAGTTTCAGCGGATCTAAAATTATTGAATATATAGTATTGATTGGTCGGATGTGTCACAGCTGTTCTATCCCGTGCACTTGGTGTACCGCTCATAAAGATTTCTTAGACGCTATAGGCCTGTTGAGAACGATTGGGAGTTGTATTGACAATTTTGTACAAGAACCTTTTATTTTTCTTGTAGATTCTTGTTTTTCAAATGATTTAAAAAAATCAGATTACCTTAACAAGATCGCTGTTTTAAAAAAAAAGTTATTCAGATTTAGAAATAAAAGTAACACCGAAATTTCACGCCGTTTTTTTCATATTTAAGATTTTTGTGAGAAAAAAGAAAGGATTGGTGTTCTACTCGGAGCAAACTGTAGAATTAGCTCATGCAAACATAAAAAAATGCGGATTAAGTATAAAGTGAAAAAGACACATTCGAAGTATGCAGAAAAAATGTACTTAAAGCTGTTCGCGAATATAATAGTAGACACCTTTAATTTACAAACACTTCAAGTGTGAAATTCACAAATCTATTTAATTTTAATTTTTGTTGTTTACCTTAATAAATGATGTTCTATTTTTATTAAATATTATGTAATTGTAAATTTTCTTTAGTTTAAAACGTGCTAATATATTTGCTAAATATACTAAAACTGTAAGTAAGTGCAATAACTTATAATTTTATTTTGTCTAATAAAACTTATTTTATATTTTAAAAAAATACGGCTCGGTTTCAGTAATTAATAAAATATATTCACATAAAACATTCATATTACTATTTCAATAATGATTTTCAAGTACTTTAATTTGCTTATATACTTTTTCAAGCTCGTATCGTATGTTTGTACCAGCTTATTTAGCGTTTAAGTTATTATACATACCAATTTTAATGAATTTTTCACGAATAAAAAAACCGTTCAGGGGATCATTTTAAGTTCATGAGAAATTGTTTATATGCACCATTTACAACAACTTCCCACTCGTTACTTTGGGGTCCTCCAACTTTTCATATAAAATTATTCAGCCCCACCGTGGCTAGTCAAGGCATCCTCAGTAGCACAATAATTCAGTCCAAAAGATTCTATTGATCTTACTGTATCGAATGAAACCAATGAAGAATATGAATATAACAACCTTTTCTGTCATACATTTTTAAGTTAGCTTCCATGATCGTTGAAGAAAGAAGAATAGAATCAGAATCTATAGACAGGTCTGGAGCTGTGTGCCCTTACGAGATAGTACAGAAGATTTTATTAAAACTGTGAAGCGTGCACGATTGCATTGCTCACAAGCAAACATACTGCGTAATGTGATTTAAAAAGAAAAAATTCTAGATCATGCCAAGCGATCAATCCGGCACTTTTTAATTAATAGCAATTAAGATCTATACCAAGAACTACAGTTAAATTTGGGTTTCGGTTCTTCTATAGAGGTGTTTTGTTCAACCCTTCGCTACTTGAAGTCGAACCAACAGTCCAATTCAACGAAGAAAATATGCCCTTTGCGCAGAGAATGCAGCGACTGCGCAATCACTGCAAAAGACCTGGACATACTTTAATTACACTTTATATTTCCTAGGTATAAATCATATTATCAACACAGTTCCAACACAACCTCTCGAATATTAGATTGGAACTTGACGGCAAATCGCACGGTCTAATCAAAAGGGTATTCAAATGTTGCAGCATCAGATTAAATTAATCAATTTACGTGTTAAAAAAATCACATGGACATGTCGGATTTCTAGGTACCCATTTCCAACGATTCTCCTAAAGCAAAGACAATCAGCACACCAGAATTCCATAACAACTTCCTTAAAATCAATCTGTAAGAAAAATAAATCAATTATATCACAGAAATAGAAATCGCCGCACAAATAAAAATTTTAACCGAAAATTCAAGACTTAATCATATTGAACCCGAAGTCCGCTACATCCTGCTAAGCTCGAGTACTTATGGCCTGAGCTGGAATATCTGGGAAATATCAATAGAAAAGTACAGAGTAGAGCTTAAGCCTACAGATCTATATGCAGTTTCAAGTTGCAAGGAACCTAGAACCGTCAAGGAGGCTAGATCCTTCTTAGTTAGTATCACAAGACACCCTTGATGATATATTTCCAGAGTTCTAAATGATCATGAACAGAATTATACAGCTACCCAGAAGGAACTATCAGCAATGGTGTGAGCAGACAGATACCTTTAGCAATATCAATGGGAGCCTGAACCCCGAGTCTGACAAAATACGAACCTTCGAACAAGAACTTGATGAACCTCCTAGTCCAGAAACTGAACAATTATTCAGGGAATATTAAAAATGCCTTTTGAATCGAACCGAATCACTTGTAACTGAAAAACTCAACGACTAAGGAAAACTTTAGAAATAAATATTAAAATAACGCGTAAATCTGCACCCAAATGCAACCAATCTACCTGAGCAGGACGAAAAATAGTTGCTGATAGGGTTGCCCCCATATTTCGACGACCTAACAATAACAACTACCAAACGAATCAAGCTGCAAATCCTAATTTCTTTCTTGAGTTATACATTTCCGAACCGGAACCCTTAAACTACAACGAGGGGGTTTGAATGGACCCCTGAACCCCTGGACCTCACTTCATCAGTTCACTGCTTATATTATTTTAACCTAATAACTTTTTTTGTAAATAAAATATGGACCTGAAACTATGGAAAATTTATTGGAGTTCAATAAAGTACGTTAAGGTAGTTAATTTGCGAAGGAACTTCACTAAACATTATTTCCGCACAAAGGAAAACTGGAAGCCTCTTTCACATCTTTGTTCTAATCCTCGACATTTTTTGAACGTTCGACCATTTTTATACATAAAAGATCGGCCCCCAACTTAAAGAAATACGAGAGCCGATAGGAAACTACATTAACGTACGTACGTAGAAAATAAAAGATGTAAAAAAAATATTTCAACGAAATCTCATCCGACACAGAAGAAAGGACTCAACTATCAATTCCATCGGTAGCAGCCGGTAACGGTTTCGCAATGTGAATAAAAATGTGAACCCTGGCAGCAAATAGACGAGGCTCTAACTGCTGGCTCGTTCTAAATGCCCTGTCCTACAAGCTCGACCAACAGTTATCAGGTTTAAAAAAACATTCAATGAACTGATAAAGTGAGGCCGATAATATAGGTATTTGACTGTGTCACATGCCATTAAGACGACTTAAACGTACACGCGCTAGAGCAGAGTGAATCGAGGAGGACGTGGCTCTGAGCAGTGGCTATTTTAGTATATCAGGATGATCCCACTTTTATGACTTTTCTTTATTATTATTTTTCTGATTTTTATGACCTCTGGTCGTCCTTTATTGTTCTTTTTTTCCGAAAAAAGGATTTTTTTACGGCTATGACTCGTTATTATTACGTAACATGCGCTAAAATATATAAATGCAGCTGATAAGAGGATTTTAAGTTGTAGTTTAAAGGTTAGAATCCACACATGCTTCAACCCAACAACAAAACTAACTTACCAAGAAGGCGAGCAGGGGCATGAGTTAACATGGAATTAGAAATGATCGGTTATATCTTCAAAGGTGTCACACATGCCAAATTGAAAAATTATAAAGAGTTAGACCAAGGGCTGAAGGAATCATCTCTTATACATCAACAAATCGCAACGATAAAATCGCGTTGTATATTTTTGGATCCCTTTCCGTCACATCTCGAAAGTACTTGTACATTCTGTCTATTTAAGATAGGTTAACGAAATACTTAATTTTACTAAATTCCCTTAGAAAAATTCCACATCCGAATCATTTATTGAAAGGCTCTTCTACTATTAAATATACCTTTAGTTTCCCAAAGCTTGATTGGTCTCAGAAATAATTCAAAATTTCGAGAATCTACTCAGCATTAAGCACATCAAGACCTCAAAATTTCATTTCCAAATCAATGGAGCGTTTAAAAAAGCAAAACGACAGTTGAAGACTTGATACGGAACACCGTTGCTGACAATCACATCGAATTGGATGATACTCCCAAGTTTATTTGCATGGCTGATAACACGATAATCTACGACGGGACTCACTACTTGCTACGAATCCAAGCCTTAAATACCCTGAATTAGTAAGACTGGAGAAAGAAAGTCACAAAAAATACATACGGCGAGCTCATGCAATAATTAAAAAATCGAAATAAAAATAAGAAAGGGTTCAAGATGCAAAAATTTTCATCCCTTAGAAAATTTCTTAGACTGTTGGTTGAGTTTAAATCAAAAACAATAAAACGGGGAAGTTCTGTGCAGTCTAGAAAAGACTTGCCACTATTATTGGCATCGAAGCCAATAATAATTATTTGGTCCTTATTAACAACAATGCAAGCAAATTGAAACGGTACTGTCACTAGTTTCAGTTACCACTAGGATTGTATTTCTTTCCATATTCATCTTCGGAATCTGTGCTGATATATAAATTAAGGATCTTTGTGACACTACGATTTTCACTTAAAACCTTGGTAAAACTAAGCTCCAGCATGCAGTGATCCCAGATCTGAAACCGCTTCCACTCCAATACTATGACAGGTCTATGTCCGTGTGAAAATAGTAGGAGACCATAGCACATGACTAGGTTGCGCGCGCA
>JAAAKG020000031.1:2694018-2728201 GCA_010014905.2 Druon quercuslanigerum
CTCACTTTTTAATATCTACAGATGTTAACTTTGAAAATCTAGATTGCTGTCCTATAGTTAAACATAAAATATGTTAAACCTGAACATGTAGATGTTACATTTGAACATCCATTTTTCTCCGTGTTCCAGATATAAACCATTCAGTGAAATTCAATACTGATTGCTTCAATATTTCATAACGATACAATGTATATTATGTAATGATGTAACGATACATGTCGTCAAATTATAAAAACATTACATCCAAACTTAAATATACATGGAAAATTCCTTTTCCAATTTTCATTTATAATTGGATTTTCAATTTCTAATGCAATTATATAGAGAACTCTCTATGGAAGTCCCCCATTGAATTTTTATACTTTTCCCTGCAATGTTGATAAGATGGAAGTTCATAAGGAAATGTTTATAATGAAGTTCAATATGAAATTACCATACTAAAATTCACTGTATGGAATAGTACTCTAAATTTTTTTTACATTGCACTGAAACATTTAAAGGAATTTTGTCCTAAAAATTATTTTTATATATAAGAAACAAAAACTTAAGAAATTCCACAGATTTTCATATATAAGTGCATTCATATGCATATTCAAATAAATTCTAAAGAATCTGAGTAGGAATTTCCTGTGAATGTCTTGGCATATTTACTTTTCACATAAATTGTTTATAATTTCTATGCATATTTTATAAAGAAAAAATTGGAATAACTTATGTGGATATTTCAAACGAATTCAATAATACTTCTGCCGAAGTTTGCATAATAATTACCTGTAAAACTGTCCTATTTCTTCTTCAAATCGTCTCTTCCAAAATAGCTTCCGCAATACTAAACAGCTGATTTTCTGCCATAAAAAAATAACTAGTTTTACATATGGAGAACCAGTATTTAATTTCAAATCAAATAATCGAAATTCCACAAATGAAAACAATCAAATCATTTCTTTTTCACTCGATATCTTATTTTTGAAATCACCTTGCCAAAAACCGGCATCTCTTCTAAGAATTATTTTCTTGCCTACCTATTTGTGAATGTATGCGTGTATGTATATAAATGTGTGCAAACGTACATAAGAATAGCCAAAGCTATGAAACCCATTCTTATATTTTCCTTCGCCTTGGAGTCTTGGATAACAAATGGCGGCGACAACGACCCACGGATTTGAGATGGATCTCGTCGATTCTGCAGGAAAAGGCCATTATCTTTCGAGCGTACTTTTTGGTCTCGTAAAAAACGCGATTTCTTAGGTCGGGATAAAATTTGTGCGTATAGTGACTCTTGGTGGTAGAAGGGTTGATGTGTAGGGGTCGGTGGGAGGATGTTAAATACGCGTTAAGCTCTCGGAAACGTAAATTGTAAAAGAACCAGCTTCCCACCTGGATCCGACGAAACCAGAAAAGATTTTTCTCTCTTCGGCCGTTGTTCATTGTCGCATCGCGATTCAATCAATAAATAATTGTGCGTACAACTATTTGCTTTTAGAGTGGGAAACCGGTGCCGATGAAAGGCCACCTTAAAAATACGTCTATTGTATAAATACCCTCTACAAAAAGAAATAATTGTCTCGTGTTAATTTCACTTATTAATTTCTCCTTCACACTTTTCCTAATAATTTCTCGGTATTTGGTTTAATTTCCCCTATCACCCTCACCGTGCCACCACACACTTCTCGTTCGTATGCCTAGTAGTACAATATTTATTTATGTATGTAATGTCTAAACGAACACATATTATACCCCGATAACAATATCGGTTGATCTATTCACATCTCTGCAGGGTTTCTCCATAAAATTCCTTCCCCTTCATCAGGTTCTTTCATTTCTACCCTTATTTTTCAGATCTTCATGAGTACTGCTTAAACGAGCGTGACGTACTACCTATCTATCATGTTGCTCCAATTAATATCATCATTACCGTAAAAGACTTAGCGTCGTACGCAATGTATCGTAAGTAATGTATATAATAATTGTGTTGTTGTTATAACTGTACGTTAACGTTACTTTATCATTACGTTATTCTTATTATTATTCCCTTTACTCATTAATTAATTATTATAATCGTTATTCATTATTATTGTATTATTGTGATCATTATTAGTAGCGTTGACTCTGCGACTCGCCTTCCTCCAGTACCATGTTAATTTTTGTTGTTACAAAACCCTCTCTTTCCTTACGTGTTTCGCACCCCATTCAGGTATCTCAACCACCCAAGTACCTCCTGGACCCCCTTCATCGATCGTATTTTAAAAACTCCTTCAAGAGCTTTTGAAAGGTTTACCTTTGTCCGGGAGGTGGACTTTCTGAATTGGAACTCCTATCCTCGGTCGAGGATTTTACGAGACCTTACGGTCCCGTTATCGCATTGCTTGTCCGCGCATCATACGCTCATTTTTTAAGGGCCTTAAGACGGATTACTCCAGTAGGTCGATCGATCGAGATCGAACCCGATGTGATGGCAGGAGGCACAAAAACGTTTCTTCCGTCGCTTTCGACGCCTCCGACGACGAGGCTGCCACCCGAACTCACAGTTTCTCCTGGGACAACGCTGGTACCTAAGTTTTCTCGGACGAAAACTTGTCACTTGGCTTAGCCTAAGACACCGATCTACAGAACTGCACCTCCGCGACCACCACCACCAGTACCACCACCAACGGCACCAACACTTCACCACTATGCCGAGACGATAAATTGCGAGGTAGGCACATTTTGCGCCCTGGATAGCGATTTTCGTGGGATAGGCGACGCGTTCACTAGTCCTGGAGAGGCATCGAGGACGCCGACGACTTTCCAGGGAAGAAGGCAGAGCTTCGATGAAGATTTCCAGTACAAGACACCAAGGAATAGCCGTTTGACCGGTGCAGGCGGACATTAGGGCACCCCAGACCCAGAAAATACAGAGAATCGGTATCGATGGAGATGCGGTTTTCGGGGATGAGGAACTGATTATGGTACCAACTCCACCACTTCCGCAGAAGGACTGAGGTTGCTGGTCCAATGGAGTCGATGAATAAGATGATGAAGGGTCGCTTGTCACACCCTGCTGCTGATCTTGGCCTGAAAGAAAAAAGAGATTCACATTTTAAGCCGAATAGTAACTTTTATGTGGAGTTTATGGATTAATTAAAGAAAGGGATTGAGAATATTACTCGGGCAGCTCTACTTAAATTTTGCTTAAAATGTTACGAAATAATGAAATTCGGTGTGGCCTTACGAATCTTTTAAGCCCGGGGGTGAAAAATTTGTCAGATTTTTTTTTAATTGTTAATTTGTTTAAAAGCTGTATTCTTTTAAATATTCAAGATATTTAACGAAATGCGCGAAATACAGAAAAAAGTTCTCACGTACTTTATCCTAAGTTGTACGTTTCAAGTGTATGAATTTATAAAAAAATGCAAATAGGATATGACTTTGAGGTCCCCCTACTTTATTTTTATATGTTTAATTGACTCTTTTAAATTTATTGTATAGGTATATGTCTTAAAAATAATGTGCAGACCAGATATTTTGCTTGAGACCAATCACAGAAAGAAGTTTAAGGGCGAAAAAAAATGTTCTGTGCATTCGTTGATCTGGAAAAAGCGTTTCATAGGATGAGCAGAAGTAAGATTTGCAAGGACCTGAAGGAGTACAGAGTCATGGACGGCTTTTTAAAGTTGTGAAAAGAATATAATTATGCGAAGGCATGAAGGACATGGGTCTTAAAATTAACTTGAATTAAACCAAAATTATGCTGTTTATAAAAGAGGAGAAAAAAACGGAATACATTGATAGTTTATTTACTAATAACGGAAAGATCAGCGGATAGATAACCAGGCGTATAAACGAAAGAAAAAATATTATCGGGGGAGGGGGGTATAAGTCACTATTAGAAGTACAAATATAACAAATAAAGCGATGTGTGCACTAAAATGCTAATGAAAAAATTCAGTAATAAGAGAATTTTCCAAGAATGTGGTGTAGTAGAAAAACTGTTTGGTAAGTGTGAAAGACATTTATTGCTATGGTTAGGGCGTGTTGAGAGAATGAAGGGAGAACGACTGACAAAACAAGTATATCTAGGTAAAGAAAATAGTTGCGTATCCAGAGGCAGACCCACGCAAAAATGGGGAAAAAATGTAAATAAGCTCCATACTTGAAAAGATATTAAAAGCCCCAGAAACTCAACAGCTTGCATGAGGAAGTATATGGATGTGAAGGAAGCTAAAGATGTATGCCAGGAAAGAAAAGCGTAGCGACAAATAGTTGATAAGAAATGCATGATGATTTTGCAAATTTTCATTTATATTATTCAAAATGATGGCAATATAAAAGGGGATCATTTTATATGCATGAAAATTTAATATATCATGTATTTTCAAGTCATTGAGAGTATAAAAACAACAAATAAGACAAAACTCCCAAAGATGACCTATAAATCATATCCGTTTTGCATTTTTCTTATACTTTTGCTTTTTTTGAGATTGTAAGTTAAAACGTTATATTAAATTCAATAATAATAAAAATTGCATTTTAAGGTAGTTGTATGGGAAAGAAGGTCTCGGAAAGAATGTATTAAATTATACTTTCAAGAATTGCATTGTTAAATAGAGAAAATACACTTTTTCTACAATAAAAACTTTTTAACATACTGAATTATATAATAAGAAATAATAAACAAACAAATTTGCTGCATTTCGATTTTAGGCATTGATTATTGAATCTACTACACTACTTTTTTATTTACAATATTAGAAGAAAAATAAAGACAATAATATTCCAAATTAAGCCCAAGCAGATAAGAATCTAATACAGTCCTATTAGAATTAATATTGTCTTATTTTATACCCCTAAATTTAACAAATTTAGAATTTAAAGCATACAAAATTAACTAACTTCACTTTAATATAAAAAATGTATTAATTCGTAGAATAGTGAAAAATGAATCCATCGGAGGTTCCTCGTCTGAAAATAGTAAACTATCACTATAGAAGTAAATCTTATCGAGTATTTAATCTATAACTAAGCTCACATCTAAATTTAGGGTTGATTCAACCTCCATTCTTAATATTAACGAAGTTTCCAAACTATGCAAGATTCATAGTACTCTACTCTTGGATGAGGTATCAGAATCACTAGATACTGTTGCTCCACCTCTCGATAAAGGATCTATCATCAGCTAAAAGGACTTGCGGATTGGATGATTTTAGTAATAGCGCCTTTCACTGTTCCAATGTTGCGGTTGCAATGGAATTACCAAGCAGATAAATTTATCGACATGTTGATTAACCTACCATACAGGTCGCTAGCTATTATGCTCCCAACCATAATAGCAACTGTAGCATATACTTCCTCAGATATCAAGTTATATCCTAAAATCCCTTAGCTAATTCAACTAAGATCTACAGTAATTAAACCAAACACTTCCTCAATTAAACTAGGATATCTTCAACATCAATATTACTCTGACATAATTTAGAAGCTACTATATTTTTACGCGAGTGCGATTAATTAAATTAGTGCCAGTTCTGGACTTAGGAGTAATAACTTCATTTTAATAAGGACGACTATTTAACCGAGGACCTGGTGAGTGGAAAATCCAATTTTACATTTGAAGCAAGCTGAGCTACTTGTTGTTGAAAATTTAGAAAGTTTTTTTCCTATGTAGAATTTTTCATTACAGAAAGAAGGGTTTCAAGTAAATAGATTCGGGTCACTGCTTCAATTCACCACACTGAAGAATGATTGTTGTTCTTTTTTAGGCTACTATTCCACATCTCTTTTCTCCTTATCTTCAACTGCATTCACGTAATGAGTCCTATCTTTCGCCTATTTATCCACACAAAATAACTCTTTTTCATGAAACTATTTATAATAGCTACTTTAAATTTATTTTGGAAACCTACCTGTTGTACCAGACGGAGTAGAAATCGGAGAAGTCTCGCACTGAGGTGCAGTCGGAGGATCATAACTAGTAGCACTTCCGTGGGGTTTTTGATCTGTACAATTGGCGCAGATACCCAATCCTGGCTCGTCTTCGGAGCACACACGAAAACAGCATTCTTTTCTCTCATCACCATGCAATGCCCTCATCGCCTGTTCACCCGTTTCAGGAATATTAGGATCTGCAACCATTTTTAAATCCACAGAGTAAACAAATTTGTTCAAAATGAGACAATCATCGACATCATTCTACATACCGCAATGATTTCGATTCAAGAATCATTTTGATCTACAGTCTTTTCATTTTCCCACATACCGTGCGGGGATTCCCAGTACTTCTGACTAGGATTCCCCGCGCGTCTCAAGACATTCGGATCACTATTTATGGAAATGATTGTATTGGGAATTTAGGTTTGGATATCTAAACACACAAGATGATAAAGCGGGTGCCAAAAATTCGTGTACCCTTCTTAATTAAAATTTTTTCTTCTAAGTGTTCATAGCTTGAGATAAAGAATGAATAAGATTTAGGAATTTAGAATTTTAGTTTCCACACTGTGCAAAAAAGTATTATCAAATACAATGATGACTTTTAGTATTATTGTGCCTACTGACCTTGGCAAAGAAATGTAGGTTCGCCGGCGTATTGCGTAGGATAAGCAGGCGCACGATCACCCGGAAGTAGATAAGGACAGCGTTGTTCCACGGATTGGCAGAAGGACCGACAGGGCCGCAATCGTTTTCCGGCCCAGGATACCTGCCGGGTTTCCAAATCCAGCGGTCCCCCATGAGCAAAGTAAGGCACCAGGGAGCTGCACACCCATTTTCTATACGCTTCCTGCAAAGTTAAATTCAAATCGAGTATTAGACTATAATTTTCACCTTCAAATTTTTTAGTGAATGTCGTTTGGTCTCCTAAAGTGTGTTGAACTGTTAACCTAATTACAATTGCTTAAGTAACTGGGTAACACATTTGAAAATTCGTATACTAGAATTAGTAAATGTAACCTAAAGGCGCTACTTTTCAGCTGTAATATGCCGAACACTCGTAAATGTAATACGCTTGTTTGCAGGGTATAAATGAGCCACTCGAGTAATTAGAAGAGTGATATAGTTCTCCGTTTTAAAGAGTACAATCGCTGTAGTTATTAGCCTCTCTTTTTTTTCCGAGCTTAAAAGCCGGTGACTCCACGCGTTCTCCTGACGGGTTCAGATTTATGGGGAACCTTCGAGAGCGTGAGCCGACAAACTTTCCTCACTCTCTTGTAGAAATTAAGTTTAAACGGCTTTCAAGTTCATAAATCAATATCTTTCACCATACTTTTAACATATTTTCTGAGAATAATAATAATTAATCATGAAAAGAAGTTTAATTCCAGGATAAAAAAATATAAAAAATTATCAACTTTAAAAGTATAAAAGTACCAGAAGTTATTGGGAGGATCCAAGAGGGTATTATTTTAGAAATGATCTGCGTAATATTAGTTTCAAGGTGTTTGCTGACACGAGATTCGTGGTCCGAATGGATAGAGTTGATTAGGGGTTGGTTCTTGTTTTGCACCCTCTATTCATGCAAGTTCCATCCCTCTCGTGAGATCTCGTTGATCCCTCTAAGGCCTACGGGGATAGTTGAAGCACTTTCGTGCGATATGAAAGTCTGAAACTTAAACAGCCACGAAACTGTATGCAAAGCATTACATATAGAAGTTACTACGCGGGTTTCAGAAAATTTAACATCTCTTAATTGAGTTTTGAATTGCGACACAAAATCATCATAAAATTTTAATCAAACATAAAAATGTAAGCTTAGAGATCTTTATTATTTAAAGCCGTAAATGGATGAAGCATAATTAAATGTACAATTTTCTAGATCTGTCCAAATAATATGTATCGTATTGTTTCGTTTCATTTACTTCTGAAGACTCTAAATTGAAGATTCCGTTTAAGTAATCCTTTATTTGATCAGAGCCTTCAATTAGCCAGTAGAATATCTTACATTATTTTTCTGTAGATGTCGATTCTAAAAATACTTAAAAAATGAAATAAAAAAGGAAAGAGGAAAAATATCAGTTTAGGATTATCTGTAGTTTGCACTGTAGTTACCGCATTACTGGAAACAAAATAAAAATAATATCTAGCGTCGATAATGATTGAAGATTTACTGGAGTGGGTTGGGTCATAGGGAGGTGGATGTCAGAGGAGAGGTTGGGGGGTTTAGACGAGTTTCAACGAGGGATGTAGAGAAGTGTAGGATAACCTGCAAGTGGAAATTCAACAGTACGGCAAGTACGTACTGAACAATGAGAACGCAACTAGACTGTGTGAAGTGCAATATTTCTAGCGGTTCGCCTCAACTGTACGCGTTACACTTACACACTGAAGCTATACAATCCTTAGTTCGTATCTCGGAATTCTCGCATTTTTTTACACTCACTGCACGTACCAAAGAAGAAATAAAATTCTCCGCAATACCGACTTCTGGAGGTCTTGCAGACTTATTGCAAATCTGTAAAAATATATTCATAAGGGACTCTGCATTTATTTGGCTTTGTGGAACATTTCCTTCAGCATAATACGGCGTGTCTATTTTTCCATGAAGCCAGAAGGATTTAATATTATGAGTTAATTTTGAGCGAATGTTTAAGAAAGGTGACATTATTCTTTGATTTTGAGGTTGACTGTAGAATGAAGTACCTTAAGGACAAATATCAAATCTAGTAAAGAACTAATGATATTCAATTTCATTTGTTAAAAAGTAATAGTATATTGTTTTAAGGTCGATGTTTAACCAGAAACGCTACTAGAAAGAGTGAAGCGTTAACCAATTATGCCCCCGAGCCCTCAGCAGATCTGTTCTCATTCCATAAAGCTACCTTCTTGTTCTTTAAAACATTATGTGTCCGCAAGTAATCGCTAAACATCGAATTTCAATTAATTAAAATTTGAAAACTCAGAAGTGTACATGCTTTAAAATCATCAAAAATTATTTATATTAAATCCATGTTGTGCAGAAAGGGTGCAATTGTCAAATTGGAAAAATACATATAGTATTCCCCTGTTGAATAGTATAGTATAATATATAGTATACACAAGAATTGTATTCCCCTATGGTGGTATTTCTGGTTTAAAGCTGGGTTGATGTCAACTTTTTTCTTTTTCTTCAAAAAATGATATGTCCAAATTAATCATTCAACATTTAATGTTACATATGTAAAACTGTTAACGCAGGCGTCGAAATGCTTTAAAATAATAATATCTTCTAAAAATTATTTTGAATAAACTTACGTTAATCCGAAAGAGTACAATCGTCAGAGCGAACAAATACGTATAGTGTGTCCTTGTAATAGTGGCTTTAAAGAAAAAGAACATATCTGTTAATGCTTTGGTGGCGACATTGGTTAAGGCTTCACTCATGTATAGTTGCGTTCCCGGTTTAAATCCGGGTTGAGCTAGATTTCCTTTTGTTTTTTAAAGAATAATTGTGTCGGAAGTAATCGTTAAACGCCGAAGTTTATTTAACTATTATATACAAATAAATTCAAAGATATATTTGTCTTTAAAAGCTTCAGAAAGAATCATTTTGATTCAACCTTTATAATCTTGAGCAAATTTTGTTCTTTAAAATATTATCTACAATGTTATTTGGATGATTTTGATTGAAACACAGTTAAATTTACATGTAAAGATCGTTAATTAGATGAAATAATTTATTGATTGCCACTTTCTTTTTCAGCAAAATTTGATGAGCGTCGAAAAAATATTTTCAGTGAGACAGTGGAACTGGAATGGGAAGCTAGGTTCGATGAAAACTGTTTGCATAATTTGAAGTGAGAAAACTAATAAAAATTCTGAATCTTATTTCTTTAGAATTGCTGTCTTTTATCCTAATTCGGAGAAAGAAATGGATTGGTTAACTTAATTTGATGAATTTAAGGAAATAGCACACTTGATCGTAAAATTTATTATTTTCATTTGAATTCCTATAGTTGAAGTTGTGACGTGAAAAATTAGCTTCCCGAACTTTCTTTGACTCCGCGGAATATTTGATAGCGTGTAACTGAAGTTTGCAGACTGGCTAAATAGGAATGTTAAAACTAGTTATTTTTCAACGTAATTATGGGATTTAATTAGGGAATTGAATTTGCTGCAAGAGTAGTTATTTAATATTTTGCCTGAAAAAACATTAAAAAAAAATTAAATGTCTGCATAAGTCACGTTCATATTATAAATAATTCACGATCAGTTTAAATCGTGTACTCGTATGCTAACGCATTTTAGAGCGCTGATTACGAATATAACCATGAAAATATACGCCAATGGACTTTGAAGGTCATTTCGAAAAGTGAGCCAGAAGGTTATCAACGGTCGTTGGAGCTTGACCTCAAAAAGGGGAGAGAGTGTGACTGAACACATTTATTCTATATTTTTATAATAAAAATTGCTAACTTTTTGCGATAAAAATGATTAACATTTTGAATTTTTCTATATGCCTAAGCATAATTTAGTTTAGAAAAACTTTGTTCTCCACCTGCTACAGTTACAGGAATTGTTAATAAAATTCGCAAAGTAATACATAAATTCGGATATAAATCTTTTAAACTTTGCCGCCTTATAAAGTTTAATGCGATGAGCAGAGTACTTTTACCTTCAACCTTTCCAGAAAGAAAAGCTTGCCTACTTATTAGTTGATCACAACACAAAGTACAGTCAATCTTAGATTTCGATGGATTAGTTTGAAGATCGGCACAGGATTTAACAAGTTCTTTTCTTTCCGGTAGATAGGCGTTTATCTCTTCAAATCCTTCCATCATAGAAATTAAAGCTGTTTCCAATAGAGGATTGAATAATTCGATTTCTAGCTTTTTCCGTGAAGAAACGATGTGTTCGCCTTGGGCAATTTCCTCTTCTAGATCTTTTTCTGCAAATAAAAACATTTATTCAGCATTTCAACGCATTTGGTGATGTCAATTTCTTTTTCTTGAAACGCTTTACACTTGTTCTGCTAGGGTGATTGCCTCATGCACTATATCAGGATCACAGCCTTTAGTATCAGGCAAAGTAATTAAAGCCTCATGAACACCAGAAATTTGATAACCAACTGGTTTGACACTACTTATTTTTGCATCCCAACGTGTGTTATTCAATTTCTCCAAAGTAAAGATTTCGGCGTGATCAGTTAGAGTCTTCCATCGATTGACCAAAGCTGATAATAGTGTGAACAGTCTTTGAAGAATACCGAACCAAGTAACTTATTTCACAGAAGACTCTGCAGAGTCACACAAAACAAGATTTAAATTGTGACTTCCTCAACCTACATATAAAGCTAATGGATTTATATATAAAATTTTATTTTGTACACCACTATTCTTTTCCTTGATGTTCGATCCATTCATACCCGAAGCCTCTATAATTACAAAAGACTTGTCCGTATTTAGTAAAAGTATTATTCAAAACTTCAGTGAGACGTAAACCAGTAGTGTCATCAACGGTGAAGAATGCTAAAAATGTTCTTAATTTGCACTGTATCTTCTGATAAGTCAACAAATCCAATTGTAAGAGAGAGTTGTTCTTTTGGAGAAATATCTGGAGTGTAGTTAGATATGATTGCGTAATATATGGCTACCTTGGCTTACTTTTTCAGTCATCAAATCTATTAATTCATTTTGAATCGTGTTTGCGCAATAATGATCCGAAATATCATCGTTCCTGAAGCATGTAACATGGTTCTGCAGCACGAAAATAAAAGTTTAAGAGATGTCGACATTTTGAAATTCAAAGACATGTATACAAAGTGTCTGAGATTCCGCTAAAAGCCATATTTTTCAAGGACAGATACAGAGTAATATACAATAATTGATGGAGAACATTTTGCCAATGTAAGCTTTTGATTTAAAATTGGTTTGTTCCTGCCGATCTATGGTTTCTCCTTTTTTAGTTTAATTTCAGTTTTCACCCACTGCTACAACATATATATGCTATAACATATCATATGATAGGTAGAATTTTTATGACTTATAATATTTTGGGTAGATATTTCCAATAATTGAATCCATCGCAGATTAATTTGGAATTCAATTTATTTTCGAAAAGTGGAAAAAAAACAGAATGCGGAATCCTTAGGCACCGAGTAAACAAGCCACCAGCAGCAAAAAATTTTACCATTTGAAAGTTTTCTATTGTAATAAGAGTCTGAGTGAGAAATTTCGAAGTTTCTCATCCTCAGGGTATTTTCACTTTTAACTTAGATCGGACAAAATTTAATTAAATAATTGACTGTCATGCTAATTCAAAGAACTCGCCAGATATCACAATCATATAAATTAGTGTTTCTCGTGTCTTATTTTTGACACATACATCATTAATCACTTGAACATGAACTACTAAAGCATCATTTCCTACGATTTCCTGATCTTGAATTTGAACTAGCGCATTGCTATCTTATAGAAGAAGAACTTTCATTAGTTCGTCTGGTTTAACTTCAATGGTGACGTTTGCGACGAGACTTGAAGCAGCAGACAGCTTTTTTTTTTAGGCCTTTAGTAGCCGGACGTCTTTCATTTAACACTTGATTTTTTTGGCCGATATTATCAATTATTTTGGTGCTTATTACATATTATAATTCACCTGCATGGAGAAAATAAATCAAAAATAACAAAAAGCTGATTTAAATCTTTCCATTAACAGACCCAATACTTTTTACTACCTATCTTGTTTTTCAGCATGTAGGGCGCAAACTGCGTATACCCTCATTTAAACTGGAAAGACACTGCAAAAGATAAACAAATAGACATGCAAACATATAGAAAATCCATCGTTACTGAAAATTACAAATACGCTTTGCTATTGGAGTATTTTACATAAGCTTATAAGCGGTCTTGTTAAAATAACAGATACTATGGCGAAAGTAATAAACAATTAAAATATGCTTATCATATGTTCTTACATGAGACATAATGGTACGAATTGGATGACAGGTTTCTAGGTTAGACTAAAGGCCTCTTTAACTTCTGCGCTCAGCGCTTCCAATTTGCCATCCAATTTTCAATTATCCTTTCATTTTTTTCAAACAGAAAATAAAAAATTATCAACTATAATCAATTTCAATATGCATCTGCAGATAACGACTGTGAAATAAATTGGCTCTTGAGTTTTCAAATTAAAGTAATACGTAAACACGTATTTCAGAATAACCAGCTGAGGCACTGAATCACTGAATAGAGTCAAATATCTTTGCTGTAGCTGTTGGTAGCTGTATCTAATAGGCATTGTAGGATGACAACAGGCCCCATCGGTAAAACCAGTAATTGCTATTAGAGAAATATAGTTTGTATTCGCACGCCTAGATGCGGAATCTCAATAGCGAACCTTGAATAATATGTTCCAATAAAGGTAACCAATGGCATTCTTTTAATTCTTGGAACTTATTATTGGTTCGCTAGTGACTGCCGCATCTATGCCTAGAATATCATTGGTTCGCAAACACTTCTTGCATATAGAATTACACATAAATATTTTCTTAGGGAATAAGAATTGAAAAAATTAGTTTTTGTGATTTTTCCTGAAATATAGAAGTTATTTTTAAAATTTTATAATACTGTTTTATCGATCTATGGCTCAAACTAGTCATCATCAACGCACATTTCTTTTTAAACCGACCTCGCTCCGCTTCCCGAAGGCTGGTATTGCAGCAAACTTATATCATCAAATTTTTATTCTAGAAAACCGGTAATGTTTCATGTACTTCATTTTAATTATTTTCTACTGGCGTTTAAACTTTAAGTGGTTTTTTTCTTCAATTTTGTAACAGTTGTTTCAAAGTTTTTATTTTGTACTTGCTTTTTATTCTATTGACACTTTTATTTATTTTTGAAGAAAAGGTTTTATCCTTATATAAACTTCTCTCTTTTAGAGAACATTTTAGAGTTTTAGAGGATATTAGCCGTTTTTTTCGCTATTTCCTCCCAACCATTTTAGAGGAGTAAAAATTTAATGAAAGTATGGTAATTTCCTCTAAAAACAACATGTTTTGCGAGATTCTGCAACTAGACGTTTAGAACCTGCTTGATAAGAAATTGATTCAATTAAGGATTAATCAATTATTTATAATATCTCTTTAGGCACTCAGAAGTAAGCCCTTTCTTATTAATGAGCGCGGAATGTAACCCTGTGGCTATGGCAGGAAATCAGGGAGACTCGTGAACCACGTTCTGACTCACGGAAGCGTAAAAATCCTTGAGGACAGTGAGGGCTGATGAGCCGTTGCAGAAGCTGACAACGACAAGTAAATGGATCTTAGCTGGCCGACTACGCAATAATAGGGCTTTATGGTAACAGGGTTTATGAACAAAATCTCCCAATCAATTATAAAATATGACAATCAAAAAAATAATTGAAAAAATAGAGACCTGAAATATACAACATCTTTCATTCTTTCTGAGTAGGAGAGTTTAAATTCTAGGTAGGTATACCTACACCTGCAGTATTCTTCAAACCAGCTGACCCAATTCCTTCCGAACTCTTCGACCTACTTCTTCACCTATCTGTGTTAAACTAGTCAGATGTAGCATGCCTTTCTTCATTTCAGTTATCTTTGATTTTCCTTTTCTTTTCTTATTTCACTTTTCTTCTTCTCGATATTCGATTTACCGTTTTTCTACGTTCGGTGTTACCACCGAGCTGAGCATGAAGTAATAGGTGATTTTCTGACTTCTTTCAGTAATGTCCGAGTAGAAAATGTACGTTTGGCTAATATAACAAAATAAAATTCATTTTTGTCATTAATTATAAATTAGTGTCCAAAATAGTTTTCATAATTGTATAATATCGTGTAAAGACCTGATGTTTTCAAGACTACTGCTCATTATTTTAATTATGCTCGACTAATGAAACATCTCTTGACAAAATGCGGAATCGATAATTCATTTGGCCGACATTTATAGGCAAAAATAGATTTCTAAAATAATCGGGAATTTAAAATCGGATAAACACTGAATTTAAGGGTAAAGTCAAATGAGTTTTACTGAATTTCAATACATTTAATTTAATGCATAGAATTCCTTTGACCTTAAATTATATTCCCTGAATGTGATCGCCTTATAGTTATTTTCACTGAATCCAACAAAGTCTTATTTCGAAAATCTAATAATAAGAATATTTTGATTTTGACTGAATTCAACTTAATTTTCCTGAACTTACGCTATTATATTTGATTTTCCAGAGCTACAATGAATTAAATTTACTGTTCCAGAATATCACTGAATTTTAGAATTTGAGTGAAATTCCTCGAATTACCCGAATTCAAATAAATTCAAGTTATTTTTCATATACTCGAATAAACTCAATATTTCTTAATCAAAATGCATGGACAGGAAATTATGGACATTGACATAAATTGATTAAATTCCGTTTTTTGTTTAAATCGTGAAAAACTGTTTTGAATTATTCCAAATAAATCTGACATAGTAAGTTAAAGGTTAGAGTGAACTCAATGTAATTGAACTCAATTCATATCAAATTTTCTGAATTTCGCGGGAAAAATTAATGATCGAAAACCTTGTGTTCTTCCACTTATAAGCGCCCTAGTATTTTGCCAAAAAATCATAATATCCTATTTCATTTTAAGGTAATAATGTGGTTAAGTTCTCTATGAATTCTGACTCTAAAGTGTTAACCATGATCCGAAGATAACTTTGGATCTGGTTCAATTATTCCATCTCATTTCAGCTTCGTAGTCATGTAGGGCTTAATGGTGAAAAATATCCTAGCATCGATTGCTTTTTCCTCTAATGTTGTCCAATTTTGGCAATCTTCCAAAAAGTATAAATTTCTGCCAACTATAATCTTCATGAATGTTGCAAAAATTCGTATCTTTGGTATCCTCAAATTGATACTTCTAAGAATTTTTACTAAAAAATGCACAATGTTCTTCTTTTTTAAAAATTAAGATCAAAATAAGATATTTATGAAAAATAATACAATTTTTCACATATGTTCTAAATATTCCTGAACCTTAAATTTGTAACTATAGATATCAAAATTATTCTAAAGCTTAACACGATGATTAATTTTTAAACAACTTCCTTTTAAAATTGTAATTTTGTCATCTTATTATCCTGTAGGTATGTCGCACACGGTAATGTATCTTTATTGATATAGGAAGAGAATGTTTAACGATGGATGCACTTTGAACTGCCAACGTTGCACGTCGCTTATATCATAATGTCGTCTTCTGCCCATATATAGTTATATTAGGACAAGCACTGCAGTATCGTTTCCGATGCTGATCATCTTTATTGATCTTTTCAGATGTCTCGTCCACTTCACTGAATACGGATTTCAGTTTATTTCCAAATCGCAGCTGATACACTGAGTTCCATCACTGTTTATCTATTGCATTAATAATCAGTTATTGAAACCTTTTTTTCATCCTATGATCCTCAAATTGTAATATATATACTAATACAATTTAATATATAAATAAGAATAAATATAAAAAATAGATCAAATGTGAGTAGACTGGGGATCCCATTTAAGTCCCTTTCATTTAAGTCGTTTCAAGAATTGTTGCCACTGCAGTTTCGGGCTGAGAGTTGAGCCCCTCGAGGTCGAGGGGTTGTTGCTCAACTATGCGTAAACACCAGCAGTGTAGGGACAAAGGGACAGTGCGCAGGTACTCACACGCAAAATTGCGTAATATTAGGAAATTGTTCATACGCCACTGACTGCTTTCGTTCTGAGCGAGCGAATGTTGCCGAATATGCCGGGTAAGCATATAAAAAATGCCCCTGACGGGAATAAAACGTTAAATCAGACGTTTGATAACATACAATTAAAAAATAAATGAAAACAAAAAGAGACTTGCCTCCCCCCCTTCCCCAACTCATTCAGTTTTGCGGCTAACGGTTTGAAAATTCGGAGTTTTTTTTTGATTGTATGCTTTCAAATGGCTGACTAAACATTACATGAAATGCCCGATATATTATTAATTTGAACTTGGATAAAAACGCTGCAAACAATTGAAAGCTACAATTACCCGACGACAGATAATTTTTGTCCGCCTCATGATAAAAATTATCTACCATCGAATAATTGTAGTTTTCAATTGTTTGCAGCGCTTTCATCTAACTTTACATGAATATCTCGGGTATTTACTGTGATTTGATTTCCAACATAAAGATTTTAAAGTAGAGGTAAAGTAAAAAGGTAAGGGTAAAGTACGTATATCAAAACACAATATAGAAAAGTATCAAAATTTAAGAAGAATTTCTTCAGAAATTGCAAATAAAAAAGTGCGAAAAAACTACAGATATAGAATGTAAAATTGCTAAATAATAATAGTAACAGCTTCTTGATATTATAGATTTACAGGTATCACTTATACTGAGTTAAAAAATATAAAAATCGGTAGTAGAGTTCAATATCTTAACTTTAAGGATTTCAAAATTTTGATAATTTTATACTTACGAGAAGTATAATATCAGTAATTAAAAGTCGATTTGTAAACGTTGGTTCTTAATCTGTAGAAGTAATTATCATTATTTTTGTAACATTTTTTGTAAAATGTCCAGTAACACTCCATATAAATTCATCATACTAAAAAATGAGAGGTGCTTTTGAAACGCTCAACTCACAATCAAATAAATCGTGAGAACAGTCGTTTTTCTCACATTTTGAAATATTCGTATCTGTTCTTTATATAATTTAAAAGGCTACATTAAAATTTCAAAACGAGACACTTTGATTTTAAAATTTTCTCACGCGAAATGCAGCAATGTGTAAAATTCATAACCGTCACAAATATAAATTTCTTGATGTCTTATTTGTATGTTTTTACACTGTCTTGGGTAACCTCTAATTGAACAAATAATATTTTAGATGTTAGAAATTTTTTTTGTTTGAAAATCTTATCGTCAAATATGATCTATTTTTTGAAAATATCTCTGCATAATTCAAAAATAATAATATTGAAAATTCAATCATTGCGTAATATGAAATTCTTAAATGTATAAGTAGTAATGAAACTGTAGTATTTCTAATATGAGACAAAGTTTTTTTCATATAAACAAAATATAAAGAATAGTCTAGCTAAAAATCCTGTTAGGCCGTCTATCATAGGCTTAGCTCATTTACTTTTCGAGATATGGTAAACAGAAAAAAGTTACACACGGACATTTAAAACAAAATTTTATTTGAAGCTCCTGGGGTCGAATTATATCGAAATATGTCAAAAAGTAGATTTGAAAATTTAGATCATTACGAACCACCATCTATAAGGAACAAAAACTGAGAAACCTGAGGAAAATGCTCATCATTATAGTTTTGTTATGCGAAAACATTCAAATTTAACATTTTGGACTCAAAGTGACCTAATGAACACGCCGAGCGTAGTGACGATTAGTTCTGCTGACTTAATTTTTTGCAAGGAGGCGGCTTTAACGTGTCTTATGCTAGGGAAAATACTAAAGACCATAAATTAATTGCATATCATAGCGTTTCTGTGCAAAAACGTGAAAATGTAGCCTTTTTACTCTAAATGACATTGTGAACATGCCTAACGCAAACAATTGTAGGTATAACGTCTTCAGGTGTTGCTCGGAGATGTATTTTAAATGTGTAATGCAAAAAAAAAATACTTAAAAACATTATAAAGCAAAAACATGACAATTCAGGTATTTCGGCCCAACAATGATAAAAACTGAGTCAAAATTACCTTCAAACTTGTATGAGGAATCAGAAATTTTCCGGAAAGAAGAAAAACATTCATTTTTGAACTCCTAAGGTCGACATTAAAAAAATTATTCACGAAGGGAACTTAACCCCAACATAAAGGATTGAAAATTTTTAACAAATAAAAACGGAAAAATCTGAACTATTTCCGTTTCTATGAAACTCTTAAGAGTGAAAGAGCTTGTCGTCCGCTTCATGAGCTGATTTTTTTAAGTGTGCGTTGTGCACATCAAAGCTGCAGAAATGAGAAAAAGTTTCGAGAACTAATTCATTTCATAGAAAATGTATCAAAGGAAAAGTGAAACAAAGTTAATAGGAATTCTTTTTACAAGTGAAGTGTACAACAACCACGACGATTGCAGGTGCGACTAGGATGGATAATCACTGATTACCCACTCGCAACCATATCACGTAATGATTCGAATTGATAACCTGCCACCAGTCATCTTAAAAACTCAAAGAAAAATTCAAAATAATGTTTTCCCAGATAAAAACTCACCATACAAGTTATATTTATAAATTAGTTTATGTTATAGATTATATGTAAAAATAAACAAAAAAATTATCCTAATGGTAATTAAGTGACGTTTTATGCACTGTTGCAAAGCGCGTTTTAATTATAAATACGTGAATTTTAAGTAAATTGAGAAAAACTGGATCTTGTAGCCATAAGAATTAATTTGTTTACTGCAAATAAACAAGAAAATATGAGAAATGAATTAAAAATTTCTTCTAATATCCTCGCGTCTATAGCAATGTCCAGATAACATGTTGCTCACGTGACTCGAGTGAAACCTTCCTTGATCATTATATATTGTTCTGAATTGAACAAAAGATTCTTAGAAGGGTATATAGTTGAAGGCTTTACAGAGGAAAAATTCTATTGAATCAATGAGCGGCATTATACTCTCAATCGCTCAAAAGAGTTGTTTGTTGGCTTAAATACAAATTCACTGAAACAATAATTGAGGAGTAAGCGAACTGAACGTGATAAATTCACTTTAGTGAATTTATTAATTTTCAAGGATATACTTTAGCTTGAATTCCATTGATCGAAGAAATTTTTTTAATGGACTATTATAATCAGCCTGGCTGTCAAATAAATGAAATGCAAAAATACTCTTTAATTTAATACTGATGTGAAGTTATTAACTAAAAGAAAATGGATCTATTCATATTTCATTGAGGAAATGCATAATTCACTGATTATTCATGTTATAATGATATAAATTTATTATTTCTTGTTGAAATACGAAAGCAGACAGCTAAAAATTAATTTTTAATTAAAGAAAGTGATTGATCCTCGTAGTCTTTTATCTCGAGAAGCTAATGCTGCCGGTGGTTTTATAAAAACAATTAGGGCATGTCACAATTGCAAATTCAATATCTGTCGACATATGTGGACATTGGTCAAAAGAGGTTAAACTCTTTTTTTATTATTTATAAACACCACTTAAAAATTATAGTCATGAATAGCAAAGAAGCACTACTTGTATAAAGCGGTGTTTAATCTGACAACGCTCCTATTTAATGGAGAAAATAAATCTATTAGATAAAAAAAACTTTTGTTTCTTGAATTTATTTATTTTATATTGACATAAAAAAAATAATGGTCCCAATAATGTCTATTGGACAAAGGCATTGCTTTAGAATTCAAAAAGTCCAAACCGTCAGGGTTTGAGTATCCTTTCTTGTGGATTGTTATCAAACATTACCCTATGTTTAAAATAGTCTGTTTATTATGTTTTCCATGCACTGAATGATTTTATTGAGTAAAAACATCAATAACTACAATGATTAAAAAGACGAAGTTAGGTAATGCAACTAAAGTATCAAATTTTTAATAAACATCGCAATCTTGAAACGCAAAGCTTCTCATGATGTTTTAAGTGATTTAATAGAAACAAATTTGGTACACAGTAAATAATAGGAAAGAATGAAAACTGTGAACAAGTGTCAAAAGAGAACAAGAGGCCAAGAAGTGAACAATACAAATGTCGTAGCATAATTCACAGTCTCTGATTTGCTGCACAATTTTTATATCTTACAAGCATCTTCCTCCAATTCTGATAAGAGGAAATCTGAATGGACCTCTGTGAACAAAACCAAAGTCTCCTTTTGCACCCTCAAGAAATAATGACTCTAAAGTATATTTTTTCACACCCACACTCCTCCATCTGGGTCCCCCATGATCGAACAAGTTTTCGAGAGAATGCATATGGATTCATAAAAAAATTTCAAATGATGCAAAGAACGCTCCCAGTCAGAAAATTATTAAAACAATATTTTTTTCAATATTAATTTATTTATATATTCTTTCTTTCCCTTTATACTTACATGCACTATTATTACACGATTATAAATGAAATAAAGAAAACAATGCAAATGGCTGCATGCATCTTATTAGTCTTTCTTTCATTATGCGTGTCTTGGGACCAGGAAGTACTTAAAAACCTCGGCATGCGAGAAGGCTTAAATTCAAAGATTTATACAGCAAAGCCGGGCAGTAATAAGTAACCATGAAAAATTTAATGTGCTTTTGGAACTAATCGTATCCATTATGAACAAAATGCATGAAATAATTAAATCGAATCGGTTGAAATCTTGCAATCCATCATTATGATCAAACGTTAAATTTTAAATATCTTAGTTGCTTTCGTGCTTACAAAAAACATTAAGGACAATATTAGCCTATTTTTTGTGATAAATTCAATTGTTTTGTGTAATTGCATAGAAAAATGTGTACATGCAGTTTTTGCATATAATTTACTTCTTCTAATAATTAAAACATTTAATGCACCTTGACTTGTAAATATTTTTAACACGAATTTATTAGTACTATATACATTTTTGTATATTAGTTTAGTCTTCTTTTAGATATCTTTAAGAAAAAATAATAATAATCAATAATATAATGCCAACAAATCCATATCAAAAGTTTTTAAAAGTCTATAGGTACACTAAAATTTGGTATGTTTAGAAGAAAAATTCAGTTGCCGTAATGTGGGGTTAAGCAGTGCGTATAGCTGGAACCGACTCACCAGCACCTTCATGTTTTATAATTACTTTTTCTCTAAATAACAAATTTTAAGATGAGATTTCTTTTTGAAAAATGTTTTTTTTTTTGTAAATTTTGTGTGGTAAATTTGCGTCAGTTACAATATATAAAAAGTACATTCGTGTAAGATTCTCAGATTTTGAAATTTGGTTAGGTCTCGCAAAAACACTCGTGAGAAACTTGTCTTGCAAAATTTTGCGAAAATTTGTGTGATGCATCATATTTTCTAGCACCCCAACAATATTAATGCTTCACATGAATACAATATATTTTTTGTGCTACAGAATGATTTTTCTCAGAATCTTCATTTTTGTGGAGGAAAATATATCAAATGATAAGATTTATTGTAATATGCCTTAGTTACTCATACGCGAGGTTAAGAATGAATCTGCTTTTGTTTCAGATGATAATAACCCCCATAACACGCAATGTTTCAGAAATGTTTCTGCAATATTTGATTAAAACATTAGAAATATTTTAAACAAATATCTTAGCAATGTTCAAGAAACATTCAAATATCCGACCCAGGTAATATTGGTCCGAAATATTTCTGCAACAATTCAAAAGAATATTGAATTGCGCTGGCTTTATGTGTCTGTAAAGTGTCAATGAAATGTTGCTCAAATATTACCGCGCAATGTTGCTAGAACATTTGCTGAAATATTTATGAATTGTCTTTATAAAATGTTTTCAAAATATATTTTGGAAAGTTTGTTTCTAAATTTATTTGCAGGTTATATATTTATATATATATACATATTATTTTAAGAAACGTATAACTATCTATTAGGACCTTATTTTTAATTTAGCAAGAGAAATTCATGAATTTTTGTTTATTTATAATTATATTTTCTGTTTGATTCAGTAAAAATAATTCTTCTGAACTTCTGTACTCTTAAGATGGCAAATTTTTCTGGTGCTGTGATCAACGGCCATTGTGAGTGAGGATCACATGAGCTGTATTTACAATTTTTGCACTTTTTCTCACGAAACCTGTAAAATATTTACGAGTATTATTAAAAAATATATTTTATGAGATTATCGAAACGAGTAAAAACGGCAAATTTATAGTTTCATATAGCCAATAAAATAATAGATACAAAAATATTGCTAAAAATATATAACTAAGTATCCTAGAAATTAGTTTTGACGTTAAAATTGATATCAAAATGGGTCTTTCAAAATTCAAAGCTTGTAATGAATTTTTAATCCTTATCTTACGTTTTTATAATAAATTTCACGAATCTCGCAAAAAACTAATAATTGGAATTGCAAAACGGAGGATAAATCTAACCTTATTGTCTGAAAAGTGTGATTCTGCTCGAAGCAATATCATAGTTCCAGGAAATAGTCTGTCGTTAGGCAGTTGGATAATGTAGGAATGTGGGAGAAGAAAATTTGTAAATTAATATTTACTTTCATTGTCATATCAATATATTACCATTTTTCACTTCCAAGCCCATATTCCTGCAAACATTTTATCGGCTATCAAAATTTCTAATGTCAATTTGGTAATTCAACTTTATCATGAACGTTTGAAGTTATTAACATATGGGAAGATACAAATAATATCTTTGATATGAATATCGTTTGATGTGTTTTAATTTCAAGTGACAATTTTGTATATTGAATTATTAATAACTGACGATGACCCACAAAATACGTAGTTGACAGGAATATTTATCACCAAAGATGATCTACGAAACTAGGAAAATATTCCAATGAAAAACAGTGCTTAGGATTATGCACTTGACAGTAAAAGGAGTACACGTCTTTTAATCGGTTTATAACCTGTTTATAATGAACAAAATATTCTTTGAACAAATTTCGATTTCTACATTATACAATTTTCTGACGATCGTAAGACTGTTCCTGAAGCAACGATATTGTCCCGATCAGAATCAGAATTTCCATGCAGACAAGTATGAAAGTTAAATAATTTATCCTCCGTTTTTCAAATTCAATATTAGTTATTAAGCCTTATATTTATAGAAATATTTTTTAAAATATTTTTAGACTGTACGACAATACAAACTTACCGTTGTCACCTATTCAAACTATTTTATGAAATTTATTTTTAATAGTATTTGCAATTATTTTATAGAGTTCAAGAGGAAGAGTGCCAAAATGTAAAATATATGGCTGATGCAATCCTCAATCACAATAGCCATTAGACACAATATTTCTCGGAAAATGTTCCTCTATTAAAAATACATAAGTGGAGAAGAATAATTTCTTCTGCATCGAACAAAAAATATTTTTATTTTTAATTTATATGTAAATAGAATTACAAATAAAGATATAAATACATGGCTTTCTGTTCCTTAATTCAAAAAAGTTATTATAAGTCAATGATAGGTTTATACGTAATTCGAAATAATGTAACCAAAAAAGAATTTTAGAAAGAAACTTATTTCATGAATATATTCTGAAAACGTTTTATGGAGATATTCCATGAATATCTTAGCCAATGTTGCAGCAACATTGCGCGGCAATATTTGAGCAAGATTTTTCAGACACTTTTCACACACTTAAAGCGAGTACAATTTCAATATTCTTTTCAAATCTTGCAGAAATATTCCTGACAAATATTGTCTGGGTCGGACATTTAAATGTTTCTAGCAATATTTCTACAACATTGTGTGTTATGTAGGATGGAAATTATTTAACTTTTTTATCATTTTTTTCACTTCATTTGCTCAAAAAAGATTTTAAAACTGATAAATAATTATTTTCTTTCGTCAATTTTGGAATTAAATACAAAGTTTTGGTTGCATATTTGAAGCATATAAACCTAATGTGCATTTCTCCTTGCACTTTATTCTCAAAAAACAGAAAAGAACGAGCAGCAGAAGCCCCATTTAACGGTATGTCAAAAAACTCATCGAAAAATAATTTTTTATTAAATCACATGTTTACATGAGATTGAAAGCAACGCAAACATATTTTTACCTCGATCAGGGAGTCCAAGATTTCATCCGACTGAGCTAAATCTTGTTAGGGCTTTATATTTTTTCAAAAACGCAGAATAATTTTCAAAAGCACATTGTTGTTTTTAAACTTGGCGATTTTTGGACTATCCTCAAACACACAAATTCTTAAGTGACCGCCTCATATTTGTAAACTGTAATGTCGTTATGTCTATACACTTGAGCACTGCGAAAAAAGAAACAAAATGGAAAACATTTGACGTAACGGTTTAGGAACAAAGTGTTAGGTACCTATTGGAATGGTGCTAGGGGTGAAGCTGTTGTTCGCGTGTCGTATTGAGGGCCGAGGGGTTGCAAAGCAATGTCCTCAGTCACTGTGACCTGGTTACCTAGCCCATAACTGTCCCTCCCGCCCCCCCCACCTCCAGGCAGCCAACAGCCCCTCGAGTCGAGCTATCCAGCCACCCCCTTCAAGTTTTCCGCATGTAGCCTACAATACAGCTGCAAAGGCGATTATCAATGCCACCTCCCCCTTTCCACCCCACCCTAACATTCAACCCTTCTCGCAGTCGCATTCCGCTCACGAAACCCCCTTTTTTGTCTCGATTCACCCCCTCAATCCTCTAGATTCTTCGATCCTCTATCTCACTCTCTCTTTCTCGTTGTATCTTGTGTGAACTTGATATATTTACATCGCAGGACTTTATTACTGTCACATTATTTAGTTGGCTGGGTTGAAAATAGCAATTTTTTTTAGATCGAAATCAAAACATTTACAGAAATTGCACTTTAGGGTAAACTATGTTACCAATTTTGGTCTATTTCGGACCAAACTTCCATTCCCTAACAGTAAAATGGCTAAAAAATATTTATTCACAAACAAGAAAGATGAATTTAAAACTTTTAAAACTTTTCTAGTAACAGAGGTGAATTTTCATTTTAAGAGTACGAATTTTTAACAAAAATGTTGAATTTTCGACAAAAAAAGACGACTATCTCAATAGGTACATTTTCAAACTACAAAGATGCATTTTCTACAAAATGAGCGGATTTTAAAACAAAAAAGATTAGAATTCCACTAAAATCAGTTAAATTTGCAAGACAAAAACATGAATTTTTTAAAAGAGAGTTAAATTGTCAACCTGAAAAGTTCAACTTTTTACAAACAAGTTTATTTTTAACCAAGAAAGATGACTTTACCCAAAACGATGAATTTTTTTACCGCAAGACGAATTTTGAATCAGTTGAATTAAACGAAAAAAAAACTAATTATTTACAAAATAATCGCATCCTCATTCAAATAGATGAATTTTCTAGAACAAGTTGAATTTTAAACCAAACAGTTAAATTTTTAACTATAAAAGATATGTTTTGAACCAAAAATGAAATCATCAAATTTTTTGTTAAAAAATTAATTTTTTTAGCAATAAGAAACGAATTTTTAACTATAGTGGAATTGAACGAAGAAAACAAAGCATTTTTAACATAATAAATTTAGAACTTTTACCAAATTCATGAATCTATCATTGTAATTATATAATTTATAATTTATAATTTTTAAGTTGACATTTCAACTAAAAAATATATTTTTAGCTAAAGATTAAAACGTCAAATTTTCAGTTTAAAAATTACACCAGAAAGTCGTAAACCCGGGCATCGTTAACTCGGACTCGGCGTGCACACACTCACACTTGGGATATCAGCGCCTCCGTGGACCGATTCCCTTTTCAACGTCGTACTGCTTGTCGATACTGCATCAAATTGTCTTTTCCTTCGGTGCGGGCGCCTCGAATATGCAAGTGTGGGCGCCTCGAATATGCAAGTGTGGGCGCCCCGAATATGTAGGTATGGCACCTGTGTCAAGGGTTCGTAAATCCGTACAGAGCCCCGAGCTGTGATGATTAACGACTATCTGCTGTAATTTTGAACAAAAAGAAACGAATTTTCAACCATTTGATTTAAATGAAAAAAAAGAATTTTCAACAAAATGATTAAACCCTCGACCAAATAGATGAATTTTATATCCAGAAAGATACATTTTAAACCAAATAAGTTGAATTTTTAAGTAAAAATTATATTTTCAACCAAAAATTGAGTCCTGACATTTTGACTTATAAAAAAAGAATATTTAAGTTTTCAGATAAAATACAGATTTTCAACAAAAAAGTCAAATTTTTAGCCCAATAATCCTAAAAATTGTATGCTCGAGATATTTACATATCAATTAACCAAGTATGTACTCAAATTTTTGACAAAGAAATATGACTTTTTAACAAAGTAATTTAAATTTCCAACAAAATAAATAAATTTTTAAACAAACAGAATAACTGTTAACCAAAAGAGATAGGTTCCTAACCAAAAATATAGTAGTACACTTTTCAACCAAAAATAGTTGGATTTTTTTATTAGATTCAATTAATTCAATTTGAAAGACAGCGAAAAAAGCGAGAAAAATTGGAAGTTTCTTGAAAATAGAGGGAAAACGAAACATTATTAAAAAATAGGGAGAGAAGATGAGAATAGCTAAAAAAGAGTAAAGCCTGAAATATGAAAGTGCTTTTCAAACTTATCAGGTTATTTATTATTGAAATGTACATTAAAGGGACATCTTTCGCGAAATTATCTAACTTTTTTCAAATTTATCATCATAAAACGTACTAAATTTTATCTAGTTTAAAAAAATTACTTCCACTGCCCCCCTCCTCCCTATTACAAACAGTAGTTTTTCGCAGGTCCACCTACCCGTCAAATTGATAACGGACTTTATGGATGACTCCTGAGAATCATGGCAATATTCTCAATGAATTTTATTGAAGGCCATAGAATTAAATTTTTTTCCAATTTTTGAAATTCACCTACTTCACGCGTACAAACGTGAATAAATTTTGCTATATTTTATTCAATCTTTTTAAATAAATAATATTTCAAAAGACACGTGGATTTTAAATTTTAAGCTGTCTGCTTGGACACATGCAGAATATTTTAGAATCCTTTCCGTTCAATTACTGAAGTTAAACTGATTACTTTACGTTTAGTTGGTTCGATTTTTGGTAAATACTAAAAAAAAAGAATAATTTTTTCTTTTTAAGAAGGATCATGAGACAAAACAATTAAAAGATAAGTCTGGATTAGAAAACTATTTTTTTTACAAAATTATTATAAGAAACTTGGGCGTTTATGAGTTTTGTTATTTAAACAATATAAAAACTATCTACAAAAAAGATTTTCCAAAAGGTATAAAAAGTTTGGAGAAATAATATGGAAGAAAGTGAGACATAATTTGGTTGAATTTTTCCGTTGTTATATGCTTGTGACAAATGAGTCAATTGAACTAATTTTTAAAAACCTATTTTCCTCGTTTGAAGTATTTTTGTACCATTCTCTTACACAATTGGATTTGTTTAGAGATTCCTTTTTTAAAGGTTTTTTATCAAAATTTCTAAAATAAGCATGTAACGTTTTTGATTAAAATCTTGTTCAATTGTCTTTAACATATTTAATTAAATAGTTTTTTCATCATGCCGCCATAGTAGGTGCGACATTAGGTACTTCAAACGATACCTAAAATAGCAGTTTTTGGGTAGTCCGTAAGAGTCTTTTACGGCTAATAAAGGGGGTTGGAAAGTATTTGAGAGGGATAAAATGGAATAGAGTGGATTGGAATGCCTTGGATTGGATCAGACTTGAATAAAATTAAGAGGATTGGAATGAATTGAATTGGATTAAAATGAATTGGATTAGAATGGAGTATAGTAGATTAGATTGTAATGGAGTGGATTTGATTGGTTTAGAGTGGATTGGAATTGTTTGGTATAAATGGGATTGGCTTGGAGTGTATTGAATTGGAATGGATTGGAATGGATTTTAGTTGATTGGAATGAATTGAATTGGATATTTTTACTTATGATCGATTGGTGTGATAAAAAATAGTTTGTGACACTCGGCCCCTGAGTGGAACTTTGCCTTATGTAAATTGTAGTAGTAACCAAAAAAGTCGACCAAAACAGTTCCACTCAGGGTCCTTACATCACAAATAATTATTACAGTCTTCTATTATGGGTGTGCAGATTCTTTACACGTTAATGATAACTTTATTTTCATTCTGCTTATTCCACCTCGAATGAGAAAATTTTCGCAATTTCTTTAGTTTAACAGTTAATAGACTCTATGATAATTTTCCTTTCTTGTTACTATTGTGTCCTTTGCCGACGGAAAATAAAAATAGCAAATGAAAAATAAGAAAGATATTATTACAGGGAGAAGGGAAAAGGTGTGAATAGGGGGGATGTAAGTAAGAAAGACGATGGAGGGGGGATTAAGACATTACCATGTTACAAGTGCAGATAAGAAAGTATTCCAATAAACAGGGGGTCATTTTATCGGATATCCTTTTGATACTTTCGTATTCTAATCCAACGAGTACTTCGATTGGGTGTCACGCTCGATACGATCCGATAAAAGCAGCGAATAGTCTTCTCACCAAAGACCATAAAATTTTATCACTTGGCTTGTGTATTGCTTGCAAAATGAGTTCGTTTACTTTAAACCAGAAAGTAAATATCTATTGAGAGGCGACTTATGATCTCCTTGAAAATCTTCAAGGGCCAATCTTCTTCTCGCGGATTAATATTTCATACAAACTATGAAATACGCTTCAATGTGTTGCTTATGGATCCTCAAGTTTCAACTGGGCAAAAGATATTAACTTGCGTGTCAAGTTTGTAGAACTATTTAAAGATAAGAAAATAGATAATTAGAAAATCGGCATTTTCATCAAAAACTTGTCCTGTTATTGATTTTCACCCAGTAGGATTATAAAATTGAAAACTGATTTTTTTTAAATAAGTTTCTCGTGAATACTTTTATTATATTTTTAGAAAAATTGGCAGAATAATTTTCTTGTAATTAATAAAATAAAGAAATAGTAAATATATTTCAAGAAAATACGGATTGCAAATTTAAACGTTGCCTGAACTATAGATCGAGAAAGTCGATTTATATTTGTTTAATGTTCAGAATGAAATATTGTAACTATTTTAAACAACATTGTGTGGTTGGATAAAATACCAGAGACAGGATTATATAGCAGAATTAAGCACGTTAATTCGTACCGCTGGTTCCACTAATGTTCTGAATCTAATTTTCTACCCAGTTTACTTGTTAACTAGTTACATCAACAAGTACTTTGAAGCTGCATACTATTTCAAGAACAAATTACCTCCGTCAACTTTAATACCTGATACTCAAATTGTAAGATTCTGGGATTAACTGAAAGTTTGAAAATTGTGTGACAGACAAGGACACGAAGAGAATAACTTCATATACTTTCCTTTACACATAAAACCATTTATGTGATTTTTTTTTGCATATAATTTTAAACAATGAAAAATTTTATTATGCCTATATTCGTTTTTATGTTTCCTTGTTGCAACTTTAAACAATAATCCATTCGGAATTCTTTTGAGAAAATTTTTTGTTTAGCGAGATTTTAAAATATTTGAAATATAATTTCTTCTGTAACAGTAGGGGTTTTAGTTTTATAAAAAAGCTAATTTTTTTTAAATGTAAGCAACAAAACCCTGCAGTTTTTAAACAAATTAATTTGATCTAAAATGTAATAATCTAAAAATATATTTTCTCATTAGCTAAACACAAATTTCTATAGAAATTTTGAGACTCTACGTTACTACACGGCTCAAAATGTTTAATCTAAACTTTCAGAGGGAAAATGTAAAAGAAAATATCATATTGGGTTAACATGTATCTATTCTACTTGAATTTACAAGAAATAGTCAATTTTCAGAAATAAAATGTCATGAATATAAAGTAGATTTAAAGAATAATAACTGAACATGCACCTTTTTTCTACTTGATATTCCGAATAAGCGATAAAATGTTGTCATTTGGATAAATATTTACACATGGAGGAAGGGTATATACTGTGGGATTTTTTTAGATATCATCTATTTCGTCGATTTTTAACTCTTTTAATAGTAATAAAATAGAATGTTGTCTAGTGCTGTTTCGATAAGATCTTTCACGCCCTATCCGCTGACTGTAAGGTTGTTTTTTCCAAAAAAATTATTATTTAATGTTCAGAATGGAAGCTAAAGAACAAATTAGACTCTTTTGTGACCCAAGCACATTCTTTTCAATAATTTCTTGCTAGGCCCAAATAAAATTTCCAAAAAGAGTGTTTCTGTACAAAAATCGAATTTATTTTTTATCTTTGGGTTAGAAGTCTTGCTATTTATTTTTTTAAATTGAAGAGTTTAAACCCGCGAAAATAGACTATCGAATAGCACGTCACCTGTCCCAAGTTTCAGTGGGAACACCAAAAGGAGGCACACTTAGGAAATAATAGTGCTACACATTTTGCCTCATTTCCAGTAGACAATGCTCTAAGTAGTAAGATTTATTTCAATTATTTGATTATTGTATGACATTATCAGAAAACTATGTTTTTGGAATTGCTCACAGTACCATTTATGGCTCTAGTACATTATTTACGTTCGTAATCGTGGAGATTAAATTTTTGTATCATAAAATTTCAGTGAATAGAAAAATCAGGACAGATTGCATGATAGACCGTAAGTGAAGTATTTTGATGAGATTAAAATAAATAATTTACATAAAAAAATTGCCTGGCGTTTCTTAATATCTACATTGCAAAGCAAAGTTAACTCAGTTAATCGTTAATCCGTTAATCCAAAAGTTAACTCATTTAATCGATACTCCGTTAATCTGTCGAAAATTTAACGGATGTTAAAGTTAATCCGCTAATCTTTAAAGTTTACTTTTTATACGAAAAAAACTATACACTAGAGTGTATAGTTTGTCAAATTTACGAAGATTTTGCGAAATAAAAATAAATGGAAAGGGTGAGAATAAATGAAACAATTTAATTGAACGCAATATCCAATTTTTACAAAAATAGCAAGGTGCAAATTGACTATGTTCACTGCTCTTGACCGTTGTTCATATGGTTCAAATTGTCCTTCATGAACAGAAGACCACGGTATAAGCCATCAGTACTGGTATAAATTCCAGGTGATTCAGGCTATTCTGCGCAAGTCACTAATGATCGTGTCTCATTTATGACAGCATGCCAATTGGTGGAAAATATTGGTGACATGCGCAGTGCAACAAGTGGTTTATTTCAAAAAAATTTTGACTTCACGGAGGTTCACGGAAGTTAATGGAAGTTAACGGAAGTTAAATAGTCCGTTAATTCCAATAGTCTGTTAACAGTTAACGAAAAATTTAACTCAGTTAATTGACGGATTAACGGACCGATTAGCGGTCTTGCCCAGCTCGACTACATTGATACTTTTAAAAACTTGTCTCCACATAACGTGCCTCTTCTACTTAGATTAACATGTTAATCGGAATCTTAAAAGAAAATGGAAAAAATACTTTACGGTTATCATTTGTCTTTGCCTTATATACATTTTCTACTCAATCTGAGCCTTGTCCCTTAATAACTAGGTACAAAATTTACAGGCAAATATTATTTGAAAGCAACTTTTTTAGGCCGAAGTTTGTGTTCTGTAAAATTTTTCATTTAATATATGTTTTTTCATTGCCACCTTCTTTTAAGCTAAGCATCCACCTTAAAATTACAATGTATATAGTTTCAAAATCCTAGATAAAAAAAATACATTCATGGACAATTCGGATCTGTTTGACTCTCTTATTTTTCTTTAATTCCAAAATCTACATAAGAAATTTCAAGACATCCTATACTCAAGACAAAAATCTTTAAACTTGGAATGGATTAGAATTCAAAATAATTGTATTTGTAATAAATTCGAGCAGAGAGTCTTAAGCGAGTTTGTAAAAGGCAAATGAGGTCAGATGCTTTGAAGCAAATTTCTTTGCCCTGCGAGTTTGAGTCTTACTCATATTTGCAAGCTATTTATGTATCTAGCATAACATAATAACGAAAGTCAAACAAACTCATATTTAAAGAAAAGAGCCAACACTATTTACCTTAACCGGAGAAAAGATTCTTGTCAACAGAGTTCCATGGAATAAAATTAATATCGTAATTTATATAATATTTATAATAAAATGATCTAATAAAAAAATGTTTCTTACGTTCTTTAGTTAAATCTTTTTAAAAAAATATTTTCAGAGTAGCATGATATCAAATGATTAAGAAAGAGACAAAGAAGAATTATTAGGCTAAAGTGAATAAAATAATTGTTACTACATTATAAAAGAGCCAGTAGAATCTAACCACTCTAAAAAGTGAAGCTTCGTTATTTTAGTAATACTTCTTTATAAGCACTCTTTTCTCATCGTTTGGGAGCAGCTCGTACAACTCTCATTTGTGTCACAACTGGAAGGAAGTAATTATCTTCATCTCAACATCTCACCATTTTCTTAGCCATAACATAGATTCCCCTTGCAAATTAGCTGTATGCAATGAAAAATATATTTTCCTTTTAAAATAATATTTCGTTAAAAAGAATAATTATTTGCAATTTTTAAATTTAAAAATGAAATTAATGTTGGTACCAAATTGCTGTATTTCATAGTATGTGTTATCTAATATAATAGAAGAAGAACATATTTTTGATACTTGATGAAAATTTATATCTCACCTTCAGAATTATTACTTTTTTTTAATATAAATAGAGATGCAGAGAATCAATTAAGCCGTTTCGGAATAAAAATACAAACATAACCTATTATCGTTCAAATCGGTCATTCTTCTTTGAAATGTATTGTTTTTTCACTTAAAATAAATTATTTCCGTTCTAAAATGGTTCAAATTATTAAATTGTTGATATAAAACGCTAAAATAACCTGAAATCGTTAAAATATGTAATTATGCTTTAAAACCTAATCCTTTCATTTTTTAAATGATTTTTGTTTTGGAATGCTGATATTCAATGTAAAATTGCAATGTAACATAACATGGTAACAGAAATTATGAATCTTCTTTGAAATCTAATGATTTTAAAACAAAAATGTCAATTTTCAACGAAAATCTGTCACACAATCCACAACTGTTGAAGCTTATAAATTATATTATTTTAAACAAAAATCCTTGAATTTAAATCTTATTGAAATTTGTTAATTATTATTCAATGTCTAAAGACTTTTATTTAAAATATCCGATTTCCTGTGAAAAACAGCAATGTAACCTAAGACTGTTCCAACATTCCAAATTTTGTTCAAACTATAATGTTTTTTGTTTTAAAATATCAATTTTTGATATGAAATACTAAGATAACCGACAATTGTTTAAAATTGCAAATCTTGATGATGATTTTTGTTAAAAAATGTTCATTTACCGTGAAAAAAACGAACACGACCAATTTCTGAAAGAAATTTTAATTCTACTTTAAACTTTTCTGATTTTGCATTAAAATTCTTTTTAAAATACTAATTTTCGGCGAAAAGCACTAAGTTGAAACGTTTATAATATTTACAATAAAAAATTCAAATTCTCTCAGATTTCGTCTTCATGTTTCTGCATTCATTTTATTTTTATATTTTTCCAGTTTTTCCTGACTTTGCTTTTTTACTAGTGCTACTG
>JAAAKG020000031.1:2732528-2768689 GCA_010014905.2 Druon quercuslanigerum
AGCATCCCCTCTCCTGCGCCTACTGGGCTGAGACGGGCCGAGCGTAGAGGCAGTTCTGCAATCCGGTGCCTCAATTGTTTCTCTAGTTAACTCTCTACTTTTTGCTTTTGTTAGTGTTTGTCACTTTGACAGTTTTAAGTAAACTTGGTACAGAATTTTGAAAAGTTTTTTAATTAAAAATAAAATGTTTTATTATAATGGGTGCTTATTTCCAACCAGCTAATGGTATATAAACTGCTTCAAATTGTTTCCTAAATTTCCTTGTTTCAAATTTCTCTTCAGGAAACGCCATACGTTTCGTTTTCCAACTAGATTTACTTTCCAATGAGAGAGACGTATTACCTCAAACGTATACCTCAAAAATGCCAATTTTATCGTCCAAAGTTAAATTTTTAACAAAAAAAGTTACTTTTTAAATAAGGAAAATAAATTTTATCAAGGAGAATGACTCTTCTAACATAAAAGATGAATTTTTAACAACATAGTGGAACTTTCGACAAAAAATTATAACTAACAAAATAGTTGAATTTTCGAAAAATAATTGGGGTTTTAACAAAATACTTGCACTTCTAGCCCGATAGTTGAATTCTAAAACAAAATAGATAAAAATCCAATCTATTGTTTGAACTTTCAAGGCATAAAAAAAATGTGTAGAACAAAGTGAAATTTTTTTTTTAATTTCATTTTCAACTAAGAATAATAACTTTTTTACAATAAAATATTAATTTTCAACAAAACAAATAAAGGTTCTTAGTCAAAAAGTCAAATTTTTTGGAAAAAGAGGACTTTTAATTTGAAAAAGATGAATTTTTAACAAAAAACATCATTTGCAATAAAGAAAGATGAAGTTTCGATAAGTTAGTTGAATATCAAAACAATCAGTTAAATTTTTAACAAACAAGAATAATTTTCTATCCACAAAGATGACTCTTTAACAAAATATATGAATTTCTACAAAATAGTCAATTTTTAACTTCTACAATACACAGAATGAAATTGCAACCAAAAATTTAACAGTTTCATTTTCATATAAAAACTCTAGTAAAAAATAACTTTAAACAATAAAAACGAAATTTTAACAAAATTGTTAAATTTCCAAAGAAAAAGAAAAACTTTTCATCAAGCAGATTATTGTTCTATCAAAGAGACGAATTTTTAGTTTATCCAATATACAGGATAAAGCTTCATCAAAACATGGGATAACTAAACTTTCAGATAAAAAAATAATTTTTAACAACAGAAAATGAATTTTCAAGAAAGTTGAAAAAAATTGATTTTCGATCAAGTAGATTAATGTTCTAACGAAAAGGCAAATTTTGACAAAAATACATCAATTGCTTAAAAAATTAATTAATTTCAAAGCAAAGAATTTGAATTATCCACAAAAAAGTTGAATTTCTACATAAAAATATGATTTTTTAACCAATATGTTAATTTTTAACCAAACAGTTTAATTTTCTACCATATTCTTGAATTATAAACTCAAAAGGATGCATTTATTATACAAAACAGTAAAGTTTTTAATATAAACATTTATTTTAAGCCAATAGTTGAATTTTTAACCAAAAAGTTGAACATTTGACTAACAAAAATAAATTTCGAACCAAAAATAGAATAATTTGATTCTTAGATTTAAAAATTTATTTTCAACCAAACATGAAACGAATTTTTTTAATTTATATAGTTTAATGTTCAAACCAAAAAGATAAAAAATGAATTCTTAACGAAGTAATTGAATATTTAAAAATATATATTTTGAATAATATATTTGCATTTTCAACATAATAATTAAATTTTCTACCAAATAACAGAATTTTTCACCAAAAGGGATGAATTCCAAACCAAAAATATGATAGTGGCCTTTTCAATGGAAAAAGTGAACTTATACCAGAAAATATAGTTGCATTTTCGTATTGGCTTTAAATTCTGAATGTGATCTAAGTTCGCAACGTTATTTCCACTTAAAAGTCCTCACCCCTCGTTAAAAACCTTACTTTTTAGCCCCCCCCCCCCCAAATCTGGAAACCTTATTAATGTAAAGGACTGTCAGGCCACTTTTTTTTTTAGAACTACACCACTGCCTGTGGACATCCAATCTTTAGAATGTTCTGAGCGATTCTGAAGGTTTTCTAAACAGGTTATCTGTCTTATCTGTCTGTTAAACGGCTGAAATCTTATAAAAATCGATTTAATTATATATAAATCAGAACATAAAATACATAAAAAAGAAATGCGAAAAAAGTTTTACATACTACTCTTGAAAGCTCTGAAAATGAGAAAGATACACAAAAATGTATGCAAAACTAGTGCCGAATTCTCCACAATATTATTATGCAATAAATTATTATTTTTTTGCAATGATTTAATACAAATCAATTCAAAACTGAACTGAAATGTAAAGAATTCAAAAGGCAATAATGTAAACTTAAATTTACAACTTTTAATTAAAAATATTTACAGTAATTTTAAATAGAACTTAATTCGTGCAGAAAATTAGAGACCATCCACAAATAAAAGTTGTTTGATACTTTAAAATGCTTACAAATATTGACATTTTAAAATTATATAATAATGCAAAATTGTATTTGTTAAATTTAATATAAATCTTCTAAATAGTAGAAAGTATAATTTCCAGTTTAAAACGTCTGAAATAAAAAGTGTTTAAATTAATTTTTTCAACAAATTAAAAAGTTCTATACTTGAAAAATTTAAACTTTAATGCCAGAAAAATTGAAGTATTTTAAAGAGAATTAACAACTGTATGCGTTTAATAGCTTAAAATTGTACAATTTCAAACTGGTATAAAAACAAATAATACAAAGAAGAAACAAAAAAAAATAATTTTAGTCAGTAAAATAATCACGCTTGATTGAAAAAAGAATAGTAACACAATGTTCAGTTTAAAAATAATATCTTCATCTAATAAAAAATAAAAGTGTTTGCTGATAAGAGCTTAATGAAAGCTTGTGTAGAATTTTCACGTTAAATAAAATATTGACACGCCTTTCGGGAATTTTAATTAGAATATTGTATTTTTGAAGCACAAATATAGATGTAATGGAAGCGAGTGGGTGTAGAAATTGTTTGGCCATGAGCACATGAAATTGTCACTGAACAAATTACACGGATGGAATACAATAACGTCCACGTTGATATCTACGGCAGCCGGTCATGAAGAGGCTGTTATTTTTTGTCGAGCTTTTTGCTTGCGGAAACCACATTCGCCCATTCTCTTTCTTTTTAAGGATTTTCAACATAAACGGCTAAACTACAGAAAACTTGTCATGAGCTGATGAAATTACCACAAAAAGTTCGTGCGGTTTTAAAATGGCTTAATTACTTAATTTATTCAGGAAAATTTTTTAAAACTGAAACCAGTTACAATAGAAAAATAGGAAAATAGCCGAGACTTTTTTTGAAAACCGGGAATTTGTTAGATTTCCTTTTACTTTTGTCATGAATATTGTCTAGATTTTCCCCCTTTTTAAAGAATTCCCCTTTTTTCCCTGTTTCCAATAAAATTCTCCTTTTTCCACTTTCCCCCTTTTCCGCATTTTTCTACTAAAGTTATAGAACCAAATAAAAGAATCCAACTATTTTTTCTTGCAAGTTAATTCTTTTTAGTTGAAAAGTCTACTATTTTATTTTTGGTTCAGAATTCATCACTTTTGTTCGAAAATTCAACTGTTTTTATGAAAATATGATTATAATTAATTTTTCTTTTTGTCGAATATTCTACTATTTAGTTAAAAATTTAATTATTTTGTTGAAAAATCAACCATTTTATTTGAAAGTCCTTGAAAAGTCTGCTATTATATTTATAGTTCAGAATTCATATATTTTGGTTGCAAATGCTACTATTTAGTTGAAAACAATTCTTGTTTCATTGAAAATTCAACTAATTTGTTAAAAAGGCATATTTTTTAGTCGAATATTTATTTTTTTCTATTTTTTGTTTTTTCTAAGAAAATCGGCCAATTTAATTGAAAATTCATCTTTATTGCTTGAAAATTCAACTGTCTTCTAGAAGAATAGTCTTTTTGGCCTAAAATTTAAACTATTTGGTTGAAAATGCAACTGTTTTTAGTTAAAGTTTAGTATGTTTGGTTGGAATACTCAATCATTAGGTTTGATAATTCATTCTTGAAGTTATAAAACTCAACTATTTTGAATAAAAACTCAACTTTTTGTTGAGAAATCATCTCTTTTGCTTGAAAGATTAACTGTTTTGTTAATATTTTTTCATTGTTAAAAATTCAACTATTTGGTTTCAAATTTATATTTTATGGTTAGGAATGAATTTTTTTATGGAAATGCAGCTTTTCCGGTTATACAATAATTTACAATAAATATTGTTTGTAAAACCGAGAAATACCTTGAATTTTTTTAAAGTTTAAGCGGCCACCCTGAAGTGCGTTAGTGTAAAAGGAAAATCATTGAAATTTCAGGTATAAAATAAGAAAGTAATAATTATTATTTCCATAAGCTAACATATTTGATGAACGAATATAATGAAATAAAAAATAGTTGTTTTTATTAAAACTATAATTATGATGGAACGTATAATATCCGTAATTCCCGAAAGCTATAAGGGAATTTTCACAGTAACAGTCAGGGCGCAAATGACCATTTCACGTCGCTCGATAAACCCAGATTATGAGCTGCAGTAGGAAGAGTATTGCAAGACAAGACATTCAAATTGAATTAGCTATTGCGGCTGAAAGTCAAAAATATGACAAACTTATATCATGCAGGTATATGGTATATTTGACGAGGTCACGAGTCTTTCGCTTAAACAAGATTTAAAAATAATGGCTATGTCGAGGCTAAAATAGAGATTCAAGACAAAGATGCGTAATCTAGTTAACTACTGGTTTAGTAACGGACGATAAACTTTTAATATCGCGTAAAACCGTGACTAACAGAGACATTTCACTCTTTGTTAATGTACCATCGCATGCGACCAGTTAAACTAAAATTTCTAATTAAAAAAGACATGTTTTAATTTAATAACTTGTTACAAATGCAATTATTTATGAAATTATTTTTAAAAGTTTCTCTTCAATTTAATATTATTGACATTTACTGGGGACGTTCAAAAACATCGTTACGCTATTTTAAACACTTTTCGAGAAATAACTAGAATCCCCCAGCGCAGCGTGAAAATTTGGTGATCTTTAACATAAATAGAATAAAAATAGAGGAATAAGATCTTTTATATAAAATTTATACATAGGTATCATATTACATTCAATATGAAAGGCTTAACATTTCAAGTCAAAATGTATTGCATTTTCCAACAAATAGTTGCATTTTCCAACAAATAGTTGCATTTGTAAACAGAAGCAAATAACTTTCTATGAAAAGAGATGAATTTTTAACGTAAGACTTGAGTTTTCAAGATATAAATAAAAATTTGCCTTTTGAAACAAATAATCTAATTTCCAAGCCAAAAAGACGAATTTGAATAGGATACAGTTGAATTTTCAACCAATAACTTTTCTTTCAAAATATATGAATTGCCATCAAAAAAGATGCATTTGCAAGCAAGTAATAAACTTATAAACAAATTAAGCCAATAACTGAATTTTTAACTGAGAAGTATCAATTTTCAGCTAAAAATGGATCAGTAAAACTTTCAGTTGAGGGAATCAATTTTCATGAAAAAAATCATGGATTTTCAAGAAAATATTTCAGTCTTCAACTAAATAATGGAATATTCAATCAAAATAGAAGAATTCTAAATCCAAAACATAATAGTAGAATTCTAAATTAAAAATATTTAACATACAACAAAAAATAGTTATAGACTGTTTGAACGGCCTCTACTAAACAGTTTTAGTGATTTAATTGCAAATTACAAGTCATTATTTTCATACTATGAATTATAGAATCATTTATCATTCCGCACTTGCTTTGATAGAAGTTCTGTACCTATTTATACGTCATGAAGGAATTACATGTGTTACTCTCAGTGTTATTGCAATTACAGGCGCAATAACCGAAAAGCATTGAACTTAAATGGGTACAAATACATAGGGTTGATATTATCGAAGAAATAGGTTTCTCGACACACACACACACACACACACGTCATTGGGCATAATGTTTAAATTCTGAATAGCGAAAATTAATGTTAGCTGGTTGGGTATCAACTATAAATTAAATTCAGTTCCATAAGGTTTTATGACATATATTTCGATTATTTTCGAACAGGACATTGCCTCAAACTATTTTTTTCATTTAAAAATACATGAATTCAACTTTTATACTCACACAAATATGTGACAATTCTGAGTGATACAAAGGATTCCTTTTAAACTCTAAAACTGATATTCTCTTAAAATATACATAGAAAGAAAAATAATTTAAAAAGTTGTACCTTAAAATTTGTGTGAGCTTAAATTGAGGGTTTATCATAAATTCAGCATTTTGTCTGAATTTGAGTATGTCAATGTGTGAGTTTCAGAACTTAATCGTATCTTTTCTCGTATGTAGATAATCTTTACTTGAATACTTTTTTTTACTGTACACAGTATATATCTATTAATTTCTTAATATATTTTATAATAGTTTTATAATATAAACTGTTCATTAAAAACTTAACTCGTATAAAACTTCAACTTATAGAAATATAAAATAGCCTACGTAACAATGACACTAACTGTTTAACCTATCTTTAAATTGGATTTGTTGCAGTCATGCCTAATATTATATTTACCAAACTGACCCGTTATTGAATGACATCAAAAGTGGCATACATTTTTAAAAACTGTTATGACGAACATTTCGGAAAATTATAAAAGTGAGATGGACAATTCTACTTTGTATAATATTTTTCCATAAATAACAATAGAATCCCTGTTAAAGAATGCCATTACTATAATAATATCGCGATTCTTCAAAGAATAGTTATATTATATTTTCTTGAATTTTTGTCCTTAGAATATCTTATAGATTGTTTTAAAATAAATGAAATCGAATACTTTGAACCTAGCAACCTAACATTGAAAACAGGTCAAGTTTGTTTATTCTAATTTATTGCAATTTGTTCATCGTGTGGATCAGATTACTATTAATAAATTCAATAATTTGAACAAGAAAAACGACGAATAATAAAAGAAAACAATAATATTTTTCTACGAGAACTGAGAAGTTTATATTTTTGGAATAATGTATATATATTTTCATTGCAGGTCGACTTTATAAACAATAAAATATTGTGAAGAGGTTTACGTAACTGACTCAGCTATTCTTAAATTCATGGCATTTATTCAGTTGACATAATTGAAATTTCAATTCAAAATTCGAAATAGCTGCAGTAATCTATTTTATACCCATTTTATTTGTAAGTGCTCATATCCTTTATTGAATAAGTATTTCAAGCATACCCGTTATTATGTAAAAATAATATAAACTTATGTGCAAAAATTTGTTTTGTACTTATCTTTAAAAAAATTGATCTCTTAACACTGAAAAAGAAGAAGAGAAGAGGCCTGAAAAGTAACATGAGTGTGAAACTGAAATTCAAACTTGTAAATACTATGCCCCGTTTCTCTAATGCTACTTCTTATGTATTAGAAATGACTGCTTTAAATGAATCGGGTCTTGCTATCTACAAATTATCAACTTCTGCCTTTGTTGTTGGCGCATGTAAAGCGGAATTTTTTCGTTATAATTCATCATAAATTGATGTAAAGGCTTATACTGAACGTAAAGCAGTCGTTATTTACTTTACGGATAGTTAAATTGTTCAAGCTCCTTTAGGTTTGCAAGATGGTTCCCTCACAATAAGGATTTCTGTAGCTGAGTTGAAAGTGTCTCGTACTCCTATTAAAGTTTGTCGACCCTGATAATTAATCAGTTAAAAGATATTTATTGGTCTCCTGTTCTTCAAATAGCTTGAATTTAGATGAACGTATTATCAATGTTCATATGTGATGTTAACAAACCACTTTTTAAATATTTATTATACAGTCCAATAAAATTTTTCTGTGCGAATAAGTCTACATATACTTTAAAGACAAACTACCTGCTTCGTAAAAATCGTTTTTTATGACTTAGAGTTCTCAAACCGTAGAGATATAACGAAAACCATCGAAGTAACATTTTAAATAAAAATAATCCCTTGTCATTTAGAATAAGAATGTAAAAATACTACAGAAATAACTTGTAATTGTATTATGGAAAGAATCCACAGTCCTGGCCCTTCAATTAAAGAGTTGCTAAGTGAGGGGTGACTCAATTATGTAACACTACCTCCCCTAGAATAAAAGTTTTTATTACATCATTACTTTAAACTCGAGTAGGACTAAGTCTGACCATAAGGGATGGATTTATTTTCAGGGACTCTTCACTTATATAAAGCGAAAATAATAATTACTGTTTGCTATTGTTATTGTAGAGCTTGAGGGATCTCGATAAATTTACAGTGAAAGTGATCATAAAGCCAGACGGAGAAATAATTTATTGTGCGAACAGAACAGGATATTGCTTTCTTCAGCATACTGCATAAATACAGAAACTAATAATGATGTTTACAGAACGCCAATGATATTATCTCTGCTATTATTTTACCAGTAAACTATTTTTCCAATAAAATTCTCTTTTAATTAATTAGTCTTAGCAACAGACAATAAAATATATCGAAATTAAAATCAGACACTGTAAGCCAACGATCACTATTTGAATCTAGAGATCAAATCCGGTTGAATCAGGGACAGATATACTATCAAATTAAATAGCATTTCGTTTTAAATTAATAAAGCACCGACCTCTACCTGAAATATCGAGGTGAAGACCTGTCCCAGTGAATTGATCTCGAGCGAAGGGTGAATCCGGTTGGGAGCCAGATATAATTATTTGCTGTAAGGTGATCTCAATTAAGAACACCTCTAGAGCTTATCTACGTTCTATCTGGCACGGTTTATAGTGTTTGTACATGCAGGCAGAGTATGCTACATTTTCCTCTACCCTGACTTCGCAGACTCTATTTAGAATTAGATATTAACTAAAAACTCTTAGTTAATTAGGATGCAGATGGAAAATCATTATTTCTGAATATTTGAAAGATTAGATCTCAATTTTTTTTTCTCTTCGTAAAAAAATTAATTTCTAGTTTTTACACTACTTAAAAAAACTAATTTCAGGTAATCAGTAATCGTGATGGTCCCAGTAATCGTCAAACTTGGTTATGATTTAAATATATTGTTAAAAAAATATGTTAAAAATAAAATTTAATGGAATAACTCACTTATTTTTAGCGTTTTATAGTAGCGAATAGAAATTACATTCATTCAAATTAAATAAAAAGTAAGAAAATTGGAAACATGATTACTAGGATATTTACCTTAATTGAACATAAAAAGTTTCAAGAATGTTATTGCAAATAGGCAGAATACTGCTCGAAAATCATATTTTTATTATAATATTTTTGACACCGTAATTTTACCTGAGATTATCTACTTTAATATTAGCTTATTAAGGTTTACTTTCTTTTCCTTTTAATATGTCGTCGTAGGAATATAATACACCTTCGAGAGTAATAAAAAGGGTATGCGCCAAGCATAGCGTACATAAAATGCCATCGATCAAATCTAAATCCCGGTTCCCCTTAAAAAAGTGTATGTAAAGTGAGAGAGCCATCCTGTCGCTCTTACGCTTTATGCATCGCTCTATAGTTTCGACCAAAGAAAATCAAGACTTCCAAAGGTACTTAAGGAGATCGATCCGAGTATCCTGTTACCATACTAACTTCGTGAAAGTTCGTGATTCATTATTCGCGCACATATTATACACCATTCCCTAGACCGTTGAAGAAGCTTCGAAGAGTTACAAATCAAATTACAATTACATTTTTTTTTAATTAGCAAAACTTTTTTTTTCCTACTTTTTCCATTTTACAAATTGTAAGATGCAACCTCTAAAAGTAAACAATCGTGATTTTGAAGCAGGTGTATAAAAACTCAGTTGAAAAGAAATATATTTAATGTGGAAAAATTATATATTTAAAAGCGTTTGAAATTTAAATAAACATTGAGAATTTAACAAGCTTAAGTTCAACCAATTTCAAATTGCAAGCATTCTTTGTTGAATAATTTCAACCTTGGGGCCTTTAAAATTAGATGCTGTTTGAAGATGAAATATAAAAAATTATTTAATTTTCAATTGATAGTGTCTGGAATCGAACAATTTAAAATGGAAATGTTCAAAATGTATTAAAATTTAAAGTGTTTAAAATTGTTTAGTAATTTTTAATTAAAAGCCTGAAATATTACTTATGTTAAATTCATTTAAAGTGGTAGGATAATTTACATTTAATTCTTTCAAAATTCAAAATTTGCCAGTTGAAACCGTAGATAGTCAGTTTCAAAGAAGTATTCAAATTTAAATAAATTTTGAATAAAATATTTAAAATTTCATTCAATGCACACTTAAAAACTATAACCATTGTAGAACCAGAAACTCAAAATTCAATTATTTTGATGTTGATATTTTTTTCAAATTAAACATTTTAAACTCAATACTATCCATATAAAACTTTTCTACTTTTTAATGAAAGCTTTTTTATTTAACTGGCTTAAAATTTGACAATATAAAACTGTAATCGTAGTTATTTTGTTTCGCATTTTTATTGCATATTAATTTAAATGCAATATTTCATTCCCTAGAATTTATTTATAGAATAATAATTCTCTAATTAGAAGCTCAATTGAAATAAGAATGTGAAATAAATATTGCTTGATTTACTGAAATGACCCTTCTATGAAAACCTTTAAATCATTATTCCCTATCAAACATTCATCTGATACTATGCCAAAAATTTCGACTATATATCTGCTTGATTTTCGGTAAATTTGATCAATCTTCTTAGCTAAGTTATTTTTTTGAGAGCGACAATAAAATTTAACGAAAGGATCCACAAGGTTCATATTTAATTTTGTACACTACTCGCCTACAATCTACGAAGGCAACTAGGACCGGTGTAGGTAGCAAAAGGGCACTTAAACACGGCGACGTAAATACGCGAAGTGGAAGGAAAACGGTGTCGCGAGTTCGCAAGGCAAGCAAATGTGGGTCAGAGGAAAGCCGAGTCTCTCTTTTTCAACTCTAAAGCCTCTCACCCTTCTTATTTCATCTCCAACTCTATCTTTCTCTTTCTCATTTTTTCATTATGACAAGAAAGCGTGGATAAATGCGAAGAGCGAATCACGAAACAATGAAAAAAGCAAACAGTACTGTGCCATCCTTAACCCTTTGCGGACAGATGACTCCATTTAAAGTCACAAACTGTTTTTCGGATTTTAACTCTTTAATTTAGAAAGTAAATATTTTTATTTTGCAATGAAACCTTCCTGTCAGAATAAATTTTTGCAGTTTTTGCAGCTTCAGAAAAAATAATTCTACTCTCTCTCTCATATTTACAAAATTCAGTCCCAATGTTTTATTCGACATCCTCCGACTTCGATTTCACTAGTAGGATGTTAGAATAGAAAATGTATAGATGGAACTATAAAATTCAACAAAGGCTTAAAATTTGTATTCTAAATGATTCTAAAATCACGGAATATACTCTCAGGAATTGCATTACGTCATTAGTGAATGCATATGTTTATGCATAGATTGTTTCCAACCCTGAAGAGCCACTAATGTGGGTGATCAATTAGCACTACTATCTACTCTTGATTACATCCCAACTGTGTTAAACCATATGAAGGAATGGTAAGACCCCTATCTTAAGTAACAAATAATTTAAATCATTCCGCATGTTAATTCCGTAATGAATTAACTGACTAATGCACTAAAACAAAATTACTGTACATAATTAATATAGTGAGATCATTTGCGTCCAATTCATTTTAAATGCTCATGAAAACCGATTTCTTAACCAGAAATAAAATCCAGGTTTTTAAATGTGCGTAGAGAAAATAAATCTATAGAAGACCACAATGGAATTCTTATGAAACCTGCGGTCTCTTTAAAGTTTTATTTTTTCTCTTTCTCTTTAGGAGACCAGACCCGACTAACAAGTATACTTTTTTTTAAATCTCAAAATCCCTAGCCAAAAGTTGACCAGGAATTTGTTTAGAATCTTTTGGCAGAGATCCTAAGCATTGGAGTATTATGAAATTTGAACTGACCTTGCAGTGGGTGCAATTGTGGATGACCGAGTACGATTGCCCGCAGTCGTATCGCGCCAATACTTCCTCGAACTCGCAGTGCAGTCTGGCCGCGAGGGCATCAACTTGAAGTAGTTTATCCAAGGCATCGACGCATTTTCGGCCCCCGTTCAAAACGTCTTCCAGCGGACCATCCTTACCAGGCGTCAGGGCGTTAACCACCGCGTGCTCACAGCAGTGCCGTAGACGCAGGCCACTCGTGAACCAATATCGATTCTCCCTCGGGGTTAAAAAACTCAGCGGACTACCCTGACCAAAATCATCCCGACAGATGTCTCTCTTGTGCGACTCCTCAAGGTAAAAAAGGCACTGTTCCGGAGCCGTCCGCTTGCCAGGACTCGTGTCCGCGCGCGATTTCCTGCCGCCACGACCTGCCCCTCTTTTGCTATTATCCTCATTTTCCTCCTGCACCACATCATCTTCCGGCGACCTCTTCATGCCACTCCACGATCTCGATTTCCTCCTCTTAATTTTACCACTGATAATTTCATATCTCTCAATGACCTCACGAAAGGCCATGTTGCTGTCACCCGGTGACTTCGGCGCACAAGGTAAGGGGCAATATTTAGGAACCTCCGGGGGACCACAACTACCCTGAAGATCAGCTGGAGCTGGACCTGCAAGATCACATGCCGACAGCCACGGGTTAATTTGGTTCACCTCCCAAGAATATTCGTTGTAAGGATGTACTATCTGACGCTCTTGGACAACCTGCTGACCTTGGCGCAGATGTTGCTGTTGTCCACTGTTACTTGGAGTGTACTGTTGCGCCGTGGACGAAACGTTGCGTTGCATGTAATCCTCGTTACGGGAAAAGGGTGACTTTTGCGCCAGGGCCGAAGGGACCTGAGGTGAAGGATTAGTGGAGCACAAGAGCGGCAGTGTGAGGAGATACAATATGAAAAACAATGTGTAGCTCTTACTACAACCTTCCAAAAAGTTTCTTGTCTTCTTAATTTTCGGAAAATAAATGGGGTTAGTATCATTGAACGGGATGAGTTCACTTTGACGGTATCCGTAGATAGATGACCTTGAGTAGCGGGCATTGTGGGGGTTTTTCTCATTCCTACTCCTCCTCTTGCTTTTAGGCAAGTAGTCACTTTTGTCTTTTCTAAAATCATCGGCACTCGAGTATTTGTCTTTACAACGACGGTGAGATCGTAAAGGGGTCTTCTTGCTCTTGTTTTGAATACGCGAAAAATTCTCATCGCGAACATCAGTCTCGTGGAAAAAGCTCTCGTCGCTCGTTTCACTCGCGATAGTTCTTGTGGACTTAAAGGCATCGAAGAGGTATCCACCTGACACGACGAAGCACGTGGTTGTTTCAGGTAAATCATTGTCGAGCGACGTTCTCTCGATTTCATTCTGAATTTCTGTTTGTTGGTTACTTTCTTCACTGGTGTCGTAACTTCGCTGCTTCTTGAAATACAGTCTTTTTCCTGGGTCACCATTGACAGCATCATCGTCGCCGTCGTCGTTATCGTCGTGAATAAAGGCAGTGTAAGCAAGCACATTGTTAAAAGGTAAGCCCAAGAACTGCGACCCTGCATCTGCCGATGCGTCCACAAGGGAAGTCGTGTTGCATTCCGCGACAAAACTGTTTGTTTGGGCAGCTGGTTTTCGGAAGAGAATCTTTCTTCGTTTGTTACCCCAATTGATTCGACGGTACGGGTGATACCGTTGACGTAATGCAGGCACACAGCACGAATACGGGTTTTCTCTGAAAAAGTGCGACACTTTCTCGGCGGGCATCTGTGCCACATCATAGATGCAAGATTCGGAAGAAGCTTCATGGTCAAAGGTATTTCTGACCTTGAGTTCTTCGTCATTGTAGCAAATGCAATAAAAGGACCTTCGGTTCTCGATGAATTTACAGTCCGTGGAGCAAGAGGAAGAGATCCAAGAATATTGACTGAAGAAGTGATCGAAGGAAAATAATTTGCAGGTGGAAGATCCTTTGAGATTGATTGGAGCACATTCAGTCTGTACTGCAGTTTGCTCTCTTTTCCTGGTTGTGGGTGGTCCCGTGAGTCGGGGCGAGTCGAGTCGCATGGGCATGAGATCGGGGACTCTAGCGAGGTCCCCACGTCGTTGTCGTCGACGCTCCTTGTCGAGGACCGTCGAGCGATGGCACGACTTCCTTCTTTCCTGGTGATCCCACCCTGGAACCGTGCGGCGGGTACGAGGAACGCCGTTCGGTGATGACGAAGATACCTCGTAGTGCAAAAGGAAAGGCTGTGCGTTTTGTGTTCGCGTACGCCGTGCTGCGGGAGGCCCCGCATCGCTGCCAGGAAGGCCTGAGCCCACCTTTCGCCTCACACGTACGCTTTTGGCTTTCGCCTGCTCGCCGTACTCGACGGCCCTGAATATGACCGAAAAGCGGCACTGATTCCGGCAGCTGTTGGTCCCGGAACCACTTCCCCCTCTCGGGCAATAAGCTCTCCTGGTATATAGCTTCTTCCAAGATGACACTCTGTGCACCCCGCATACGTTCTTCCCAAGCCGTGGTCCACTGGGAAAGGTTCCGATGCCTCCTTTCGCCTGATGTTGATACCTCCTCTTCTTCCTGTTCTTGGAGTAACGTAGTCTTGCAATATGAACCCAGGTCAGTGATCCAGAGAAATGGTCGCCTGACTCGCCCGCCGGCGGGTCTCCTCTCAACGGAATCAGCCCCGCTCGTACGCGTCCCGGGCCGATGGACCAGGAACCTGCCTGTACGGTCCGGGTTGGCAGGGCTTTTAGCAGTTCCCCTGGGCCAGCGATGCACAATCGACAGCCCGCTGTTGCTGCTGCAGCTGCGACAGCAGCACCGACGAACCCTTGTCCTCCTCCAATAGGCAGGCCACCCTCTCCCAGCAGTAGTGCCAGCCGCTTGACAGTTCTGTTCCCGGCTGATCCGTCTCGATGCCCGAAAGCACCTGCCCCTGTTGCTGCACGTAGTCCCCCTGCCGAGGCTCGCGAGCTTCCAGAATAGGACACTGAGGTTCATGCTGCATCCTGAACACGCGGCAGTACCACCACGCTCTACCTCCTCGGCGCCGTCGATTATCGCGGCCGTCGAAGGACGCACGACGATCAAGACGACGACGAACGCGTATGCGTCGAAACTCGGACCCGATCGCGACACCCCATGGACACACCCTCGAACGGTTGCGACGAGGTCACGTCCCTTCTAACCTGTCAGCACGTTACGCTATGTAGGTCGCATCACGACAGGGTCGAGCACGCACTACTACGCGATAAGAAAGTGAGGTTAAGTATTAGCACTCGCGACTCGAGGACGGCACCGTGTTACGACATGAACGCGCGCGCGCACCTTCATGGCATTACGATAGGTCGTAGATTAATTCGACTTACTCAGACGAATCCATCTTCTACTTCGACCTTCATCGTAATGCGTTCGAATGATCCGATTACCTTCATTTCGACCCGTTTTTAACGCTCACCTCTTCCCGGACAATTAACCCGACATCGCAGTTGTCACTTTTTACTTGTCAAACAAGTCCTTACCACTTTTCACAGCCTGACCGACACTCGATGACACCTCAGAGACGCATTTCACGCATCATCACCGAGTCATTACCGCACTAATCTTTCCTCCACTCATCCCCTCAAATCCAATCCCTGAACCACTGAATCGCCTATTACTTCTTGACACTCTAAGCCTTTCTTCCCGAATAGGCTCAATCCCGAACAACAGTAACAAACATTATGACAATCATAAATGCAATTTGTCAACTCCACTGAAAGGTGAATAATTCTTTCTTATCCCGTAATGATTAATTATATAAACCTTTTTCATATTCCTTTTAAAGTTGAAGCACACTCTTGTCCCGTTAGACGATCAAGAATACGCTACGAGTACCACAAGGTCGAATTGAAATTCGAACTAAAAATCCCTTTTAAAGAGATTGACTGACAAGATGAAAGAGAGAAAGGTATGGAACTCGATAAACTACACTTTACTTCTGGCGCCCGTATAGTAATTAGGGACTGATTGCATATTTGTGAAACATACAACAGGAAACAACAACGAGTCGTCCAACATTGGGGAAATTTAACATGAAAATTCGTGGACTATCCGCAGGTGTCACGTACCGCCGGCCGTTCTTCGAACCGTCAGTGGAGGACGGGCGTCGCGAGGTCCGCCATCTTCGTTTTTGCCGCTCCCCGCCCGGGCAACCCAACGCCTCCACCCCAGCGCTCTTCTGCTCTACACCACCACTCTCAGCTTCCTATATCTCTCTCTCCACCCCCGATTCTCTCGCGCAGCCCATCCGTCCTACCCCCACCTTCCACGGCAACCTTGTCGCCCCTGTCTCCTCGTCGACGTTCCACCAACTCTTTACTTCCCCATCTATCTGATGGACCACAACCCCCCAAGCCGCCCCTTCTCTACTCTCAGCTTGGTACTTCTCCTCCCAACGCGCCGCTCGAGAAAAACTGGCAGAACCGACGATCCTCCGCACAGTATGGATTCATGCCCTGATTAATTTTAAGACCCGGACGATACTTTAATATTTACGAAAATCATTTTGACAGACAATGTTCTCAATTGGAAATAAAGGAATCAACCTTGGTACCAAGAATCTCATTCACCCTGAAGATTATGAATGTCATTTCAGATTATCAGGATCAGCACGTGAGTACATTGTCTTACAAGAGTCATGAACATACATATTTAGAAAGCTGGATCTACAAAAACTTGACCAATCCTCTGATGTCTTGCAGTGCAACTTTTATTTCAAACTTATCTTAAAAGATTAAAATTCTATCGAGTCTACTGCGGGATAGATTCATTAACCAACGAAGATCACAATTCCCTCAACCATTTTTCTTAGGTTCTAAACCTACAATTACTAGAATAATTCGAAATACTCCCTATTAACACTTACATTACTCTTTTCAAAATGACATATTCCCCTTTATATTGCCACCCTACTTCTCCCTTGTATTTCGAAGGGAACCTTAACCTAGTAAACGTTAAACCATGGTTTTCATCATGCATGGAGCAGTGAACTCCTTCGTTTGAGAAAAAGTTCAAATTGACCCCTGCCGCGTTTTAGAGACGCAAGCGCTTTTGATGCTTCGATACAGGCGACACTCTACAGTTGTTTTGGAAAGATATCCATCCCACACATTCGCTATGCGTTTGCGACCGAGTTCGGGGTAGAAAGAAGGTGCGCATGACCGAGATGAAGGAAAATTTAGCGAATCGATTATTCGCGACCAGCTGCAGCGGCAGCAGCGGGTTAGTCACGCGGCCTGCCCGTCTGCTGTTTGCCTATCTGGTTGCTACTCGTCGAGCAACCTGAGACAATAACCTTTTAGCCAACTATTCATTGCCTTACAATTGACGCAACGTAACAAAACAGTTTTCATCCACCCCCCTAATACCCTAAGGCATGTCTTGAAATTTCAAGTTTGGTGAAGCTCACCTGCGCTCCTGTATGCAAGACTCATTACAGTAACTCTAGGTTCCTTATGTAACATATTCATTCTAGAAAAAAACAAGATCATATTAAAAAGATTCAGATGATTACTTTACTTGTTAAAGAATAGTAAGAACACTTGATGGTCAATAACACTGGTAAACATGTTTGCCTCATCAATCTTAATGAACGCTATTACTGGCGACTATCTTTGAATCTTCTAGCCAAGTCTGCGAACTTTCTTCTTGAAATACATCCAATCCTTGCTCATAAATTACTGGTTACTAAAATCTTGACAAATAGTTTTCTGGATCGATGGCTGACTGACACTGTGGGGGAAAAACATAACGCAAGGATATGAAAGTATTTTTGCTAATCAGTTATATAGTATGGTAACCGTAAATAGTATAAAAAACTGTAGTATCAGAATTTTTTCCTTTACTTCTAGTATTCTGCCAAGGGGTAATCTATTAGCGCAAAGTATACAGCACGACAAATTGCCCAAACAGAAACAAGGTTCGTTGATCACAGATATATGTCACCCAGCCCTATACCAATGTGTCACGGAAGCAACATGGCTATCGACCTTCATGTGTATGGCAAAGAAGACAATTAGACAAATGTATATATGTCCAATACGATTACAGATACGTCTCAAACATCGTTGCGCTTGCATATGATCAACGGGTCTTGATGCTCACCCCTTGACATTTCTACTTTGCTTTCAAGCGAAGTACCTAATCTCACCTCCAATCGAGCTACAAATTTCCTCTGTTGGTGCCTGTTACAATTCGTACATAGGGACGTAGTGCTAATAATTATTTGCGTTATAATTAGTCAATTAGAACATGGTCTCTCCTGAAGTAAAAGAAATTTTGTAGGGTACAAGTTTTGTAACATTTGAATGGTCAGCTGAAGAGCTGATTAGACTTAAATTTTCTAATTCTGCTTGAGTAAAAGAATAATGTTGATTTTTTGTGATGATTTTTACCATTTTGACTTTTTCTGATAAGAAGAACGCTTTAAACCAATGTCATCGATATGTATTTTAATGTACCCTAATCATCTTACCGTACAATCGATTCTACATTGGTTACCGACAACTCTATTTTTTTCCTCCAATCTCAACCTTTTGCTCTATTCTTCTTTAAGCAATCCTGACTTATACCTCTGATCAATTTGAAACTGACAATCATTATGAAGAAAATGATCAGGTTATTATTGAAAGTGGTTTGTGCTAAACTTTAATATGGGAAATGGTATTTATTCAAATTTCATCTGGTGTAATGGATGCAATATATAATATTATCAGAATTTCGATTAGGGAAAATCTGAAGATAATGATAAGAGAGTATTTGAGAGAAGACTCCAATTGTGAAGCTGCATTGTCACTCGGACGTACCAGGTTTCTTATAGCCCATTGGAGGTTAAGGATTGTCAATTGGGGTTGCTGCTACATCGAAGCAGTCGAAGGACAGGCGGGATGAAAGCAACGCGATCTCATCGTGGAGGATTGAGGGACTGGGGTTGGAGGGTGAAGGGGTGAAGTCGAAACGGCATTGTGTCATCACGTGCGGCCACTCGCCACGATAATACTTCCCTGCATAGTCTACATCCACTGACGTTCATATAATAAGAACATTATATTATAAAAAGTTATATATTGGATATTCCACAAAATAATAATAAATTTGAAATGGTATGGTAATTACTTTCAAAATTGGAAATAAAAATGTTGACTAAAGGGAGGCAGTAGAAAACTAGATAACGAACAAAATAAAGTAAGTAAAACAAAGTAAAATCTAAAACGTTATTTAAAGATCAATTAAAAGCCTACTCCCGAGCTGAAGTTTTTCTGAATGAAGGTCAAAAAAGTTTAATTCGTAAATGTGATTCAGTTTCGAGAAAATAAATGTTGAACTTGACAATCTCAAAGTGACACCATCCTAAACTCGGAGCAGGCTCGCGGTTGCGGGCTGCGATAAAAAAATGTACTTTTCTGTTTAAATAAAAATTAAAATGCACTTCAGAGATATTGAGTTTCTGAATGATTTTTATGTCATAGTATAACAGTTGCGATTGCATTATTCATTTGTAATGCTCAAAATTTGAGTTTTACATTTTCTCTCTTTTTTAACTATTAATTAAAGTTTAACTTAAAATGCTCAAACTTTTGTTAAGTTTTTAGTTCTTCAAATTATAGTAATAACTCTCTTTTAATTTTTTAACATTAAATAATTTAAACTTTACATTCCTTAACGCAATGAAATGATATTCAATGTTTCATTTTATATTAAAATTGATTAGTTTCAAACATTTAGTTCTGAAATTCGTATAATAATAAGAATGCGAAATTACTGATTTTGTCGAAATGCAAATAAATTTATTTAAAAAAAGTATTTCTGCTATTCGAACAAATATTTGTTTGAGTTAATTAAAATTTGCATGCCAAATGGCGTGATTTTTTTTACCCTTAATACCCCCTGACATTGGTTCAGAGAGTCATCATTTCTCAGACGATATCATGATTATCTTCTGTTTAAACACTACAGCCTTGGCAGCACGTTGGCGTGGGTTCGATTTCCAAAGCAGGAAGCGAGGCTGAATGTGTTTTTTTAAAGCATCGCTTGTGTCCATTGGTATACTACCCCACATAGGCACCATTCTTTATAATTAATCCACAGTACAGTCGCTAATGGCCCTGTCGGTTTATGCGATAATAAACATTCAATTAATAAAAAATAAATAAATGGAAAATAGCTTTTAGTGGTTTAATAATAGTCGAGTAAATTTAACGCACTCATTTTGAAGAGTGTATACTCTTATTTAACCTAGTTATTCCCCTCGAGTCTTGAATTCTTTGGAGTGTTGAAAGCAGAGCGCAATGAGATCATAAACTTTTCGCTCTCCAATATAAACACAGAACGTAACGTATAATACTGGAATACTTGATGCATCGAGCTTTTAAAAAGCTTTAGATATATACGCGTCTAATTAATTCACAGTTTAGGACTGATTTATTGCTTTTAAATAATTTCACTTCCACTAATTAATACAATTTACATCAAATGGAACTTCGCAAGGAAAGTTAATGACTTTTGTGTTATTCTATGCGATGGTTTGGGCAAGTTGAAAGATTTAAAGATGAACGATTAATGAAACAACTGTATCAAGGTAAAGTAAATGACAGTGTGCCGAGAGGATTATTTAAATAAATAACACGGGAATTCTAGATCAATCTAAAAATCGAGCCCCCCTCCCCTCCCAATTACTCTTTTCCTCATCGAGTGAGTCACGCTTACCCCGAAAGGGAAATGGCTTAATGGTATAATAAATGAAAATCATTTAATAGCTAGCACAGATGTTAAAGTAAGCATTAAAATGCAATATAAACGCAGCTGCAAAATGGTGCTGTCAGTATTCGATATTCATATTACCAACAAATAATTTTTAATGTGATGATACCCTTTAAACCCTTATGAAAAAGAAGTATTGGCAAGTATTGACTTTAATAGTTTTTTATGAATAAGTATTGAAAGTCCAATACTTTTTCGAGAAAAAAATGCTTGATCCTATACTTACCAATACTTGTTTATCATACGGGAAGATATAATTATGTATTACAACTAACACTGAAAGAGTATTTTAGAACATAGTTCCTAGAATATTTAGGATTGGATCAATATTTATTTGTTTAGGGATTACTCATTTTATATAGAAATTAGTCTCAATAAATACTAATTATATGATAGATGCAACCATAGTATAAGTCTATGAATTATTAATTTCTCACTTAAAATTCACAGAAGAGATTTTTAATAATATTTATAAAAATAGCGCATATAATCAAAACCTAAACTGCAGCGGAGTGAAAACTTTCGAGGGTTGGTTCGACGACTCGTCTTAATGAGGTCGTGCAGAATTTTATAATCAATGAAATCTTGAACTAAGTTTAAATTAAGAAAAATTCTTTAAAATATTTAATTTTGAAGCGTGCTCAATAAATATTAAGTTTATGTTTAAAAAAAAAGATTATATATGTATTTGAAAAACCAAAGTATCTGTTCAATTTTTTCTTTTAATAGACGGCATGCCATAGATATTATGAAAAAAATATTTAAGCAACTGTAATTTAGTTTAAAGATTTTTAAAAACATTTCCTTGTCGAATAACAAAAAATTATGACAAAATTGTATATTTTAGTTTTTGGGGACATTTTTGGGGCTCGATAAGGGAAGCGTTAAAATCTAAATTAAATTAGCGGATATTATTCGTTGGAGACAGCAACACAAATTTTAATAAACTCTTGTAAGTCAAGTGTAAATCCATTAGAAAGTTGAATATCATTTTTCGAAAAACAACGATTTTCCTATGTTAATCTTATGATATATTCCACGCTTTTGCGGCACGTCTTAATTTTAACCGATATCACTCAAACTTGAAGCGATTTTTTTGTTGGGTACCTTAAAAAATAAGTTAAGGGTGACATGCTCTTTATAGAGCATAAAAAAAACAAAGAAGAACTTAATTGTCCGAGGCGTGCGCATACGGCAGAGTATCATTTAATATACTATTTACATTAGTACGAATTTTGAAGAAAAAAATCAAGATAAAAGAGCTAGGGTTTTAGTAAACTGTCTTAAATTTTTTGCAGAAAAAGACTCGCCATTTTTACAATTTTGAACTTTTTAAGACATTTTCAACGGATTACGAATGAAGATCAGAAATTATTTTAGAATCAGAAATAAAAAGATTTTTATATTAGTATACAAAATGTTAAACTTGCAACAGAAGTTTTTAAACATTTTTTGATAATCCGTGTTTTTAATTTTTGAATTTATATACTCATAACTTTGTAAAACCAAAATTTTGGGAAATTGTTTGGATACATGTAGCCTTATTCCCTTTGGAAAACAACATAGTTGAGTGTAGATTCTGTGACAATCATGGACTGCATGCATGTCTGTCCGATTTAAAATGAATTCGGTTATTACAACTTTACAGTTTTAATCAATTCAAATTTAATTTCTTAGAGCAAATAGATGTAGAGTTTTTATAAGATAATCTATAACACTAAATAGTTAATAATAATATAAATATTTATTTGCAATACTTATGACATAATTGCATACAGCAGAATAATTGAATAATTCTAACGTGGCAGATATGAACATATTTTCAATGTCACATTTACTAATCAAAGAACATTAATAATTTTATTTGAAATGCAGTACTAAATATTTCCTGAGACAAGTATAATTATTCACCTAGATTATTGAAAAATTTAATATTCTCTTTTAAGATGGAGACTAATACATAAGGGAGCACATAATAGATTTTCCTTCCTTGCAACAAAGTGGTTCGATATTTTTTAAACCAGTTGCTTTCCATTCAGTCTCATCACAGATTTTCGAATATAGTTCCACCTGGACACATTATTATTTTTTTAATTAAATAAAGTTTAAAAATATCTACAATATATAATGTTTTAAATATTAATATTTTAATAGTTAAAAAAATTAAAATAAAAAGATTACCTGGAGATTGATCACAGTCTGATTCAATTTTTCACAAATAACATTTGGTGCCTCTTCCTTGGCGCTTTCTGCCTGTGAAATTATTATTAGTAAGAACAATGAATGTCATTTTATAAGCAAGGCTTTACAATCTATAAACTTTAAATTATTTTCTTGTTAATATACTCAGTATAACAGAAATTGTTACATGAAAAGAGTTGTAAAAAAATCTACTGTTCCTTTTTCTAAATGATTTTCGGACAAAGAGAAAAATGTGTGACGTATTTTTACAATGATTGCGGGAGTTCAGTAATCATTGTCAATATAGGTTACACTCTCTTCTTTTTGTCTGGGTATCATGAAAAATTTTTGAAGTTTCTTGGAAAATAAAAAATTCAAATTTTGATAGCATAAAAAAATGGAAAATCAAAAATTTAATTTTTCATTTAACTATACCTAGTACAACGCTGCTGAAGATTGGTGACCTTCTCAGCATAAAAAACTAACTATCTATGACTCTCTGTTTAAACTAATCACCCCGCCTCCGACCTCTCATTGCTCGAATTTTCGTGCACCCAGAAAAAAGTTTTGTTGAATCAAAGAAATTCTAGTATTGATATACGGTCAAAAAACATTTGTTTGATTTAAAGAATTTTTTTTTCAATTTTTTTATTTGATTTAAAGAAATATTTTGTTATGTTAAACGGAAAATTTCTTTAAATTAAAGAAATATTTCGTTCCTTCAAACCAAATATTTCTTTGAATTAACGAAATATTTGATTGCTTCAAATGAAAAATTTCCTTAACTTAGAGAAATATAATTTTTGATTTGACCTGTAAATTTCTTTCAATGAAATAAACGTTTTGGTTGAAAAAAGAGAACAGGTTAGTTTAAAATAAACATTTTCTTTAAATCCAATAATGAATTTATAAATAAATTGGCTTCCTCATAAAGAAAATAATTCCATTCAATTTAAAACGATAATAACTTTAATTAAATAAGAGAAAAAATAAAAAAAATAGTTTTTCTTCGCAATTTATTCACCTGAGGAAAAAAGTTTTTTTAAAATATTTTTTGTGTGTAATTGAATTTCATTTTTTCCTAATTTGTAATTCTACGCGAAAATTTAAGATAAAAAAAAATTCTGACGAAATTGTGCACATAAGGGCAGGATTTAAATTATTACCAAGAGACGTCCGTCTTCGAAAAAATTTGACAACACGTGTTCCGAAATATGCGGTAACGTAAAATAATCAAACTGATTTGTTCTGCGCAACCTCGTGGCACATTAGTAATGTGGATTAAAAAAATCTTTCTTTGATTCAAAAAAATAATTTGCTTATTTCAAATTACTGACTCTAAAGAAATTATTTCTTTGATTGTTCCTAGTAACTGTTTTGAATCAAAATAATTTTGTTTTGAATCAAGAAAATCATTTAAACCAATAATTTCTTTAAATAATAGAAATTACATAACGACATTTATTAAAATCAAATAAATTTTCATTTAATGTAAAAATATTTGTATGCTGAATCAAAAGAACCTAGTCAAAAAAAGTTTTTTTTTTATTTAAAAATAACTTTTTTCTGGGTGTGGGTGACTGAGGGTAGGGACATAATTTAGAAGTTAGAAAAAGGAAACCCTTATGTGCAAACCGTATGTGTAACGTTTAAATCGTAAAAATAAAATTGAAAATGGGCTAATTCACTTCTTGAAAGCCGGCAGAAGTTGCAACAAAATGTTTAATAATAACATTTCTTTTTAAAGAATGCGCATTTTTTAAACGATTCAATGAAACGACGTCTGTTTTAATATCAATGCATGTTATAAATTGTAATAATATACATTTATGGAAATGATATACAAGTCGAGGGACAAATTCGAGTGCGAAGCACGAGATACGTGATGAGAATGTGTTCGTTAAAGCCGAAGGAACTTTAAGAAAAGAGAAATCACTACCACCAAATTACTGTTGTCGACGGTTTAAACTAACAGTCGCGTGCTCTAGGCGCGCTTAATCTTGCGAGAGCAGCGAGCCCGGCGATTAGACTGTGCCCGCGAGGGAAGGGGGGGGGGGGATTTTTAAAATTTTAATCAATGCAAATTTCTGAATTTCGAAGATTGAAATTTGTGTATTATTTTTTCTTGTTCTTAAAACATTACTTTTCCGCAGTAATAGTTCTAACATCGAAATTAGTATTAAATAACAATTTTTAAGCTCGGACGTTAATATCTTTAAATAGGAATAAAATCTTCCAAATATTAATTAGATTAAATCAAAAATAGTAAATGTGTCGCAGTGGAGAAATGCGTATCGTATTCCCATGTAAAAAAGGTATCTAAGGGGAACAAGAAAATATCTGCTGAGGCCTTGATCAATTGGACTGAGATGACAATCCGGACTGAGGTAGATTTTTTCTTGTTCTTCAAAAATTATGTGTACACGGTAATCATCTTAATATCGAAATTTGCATTAATTAATAAAAGATTTACATTCTCATCATTTATGATTGACAAAGTATTAGAATTGTCCGAAATTTGACACTACAGTTTTTAAACGGATCTCCACATTTTAGACCCCTGAATCCGAAAATCAAGCTTTGCGATGGCGTCTGTCTGCCTGTCTGTCAGTCCGTTCGTCCGTAAACAAGATAAATCGCAAAAAATGGACTGATAAAATCGAGCTTTGGCACATTTTTTTTAAGTCATAAAAGAAAGGAGGAGTTCGTTGACCAGCCATTTTGGATATAAATTCAAAAGCTAGAGCATTTTCAAAACTTTTAAGACAATATTTTTAGATTTCAAAATTTTATGTACGGCTGTTCGTAGTATTCATAAAGCAAAACAATTTATCCTTATGACCTTTTTCGTTAGAAAGAAAATTATCAGAGTTTTAAAATTATATTTTTCTGAAAAAAGATCTTCTAACAATCGCTCCACTGGGAATCGAACCATAGAATTTCCGATTGCCGGTCGGGTGCTTTCCCAATTAAGCTATTAAAGAGATCGAAAGTAAAATCCTTTTTCAGAAATATACTTTATCTCAAGCTAGATGTTATATTTATTATACGAGTAATTAATAGGATATCTGTAATAATAGAAAATAATTAACGTCATTTTATAATAACGTCATAAAGAAATCCTATTTTTAGCATAAAAACGCGAGATATGGAAAAATTTCTGAAGGAAGAATTGTCGATGAAGTTTCATTCAAGCATTCCAAGTTCAAAGAATAAATGTCCGATTGCGAAGCGAGAGGTAATCCCTCATCGAGCGTGAAGCGCGCTCCAACAGACGCGCACCCTGGGCGCAATAAAACTTGCGAGCGAAGCGAGCCGTGCGCGCAGCTCGTGACGGCAGTGTGTCCGCACAGCCGGCATATTTTTTCAGGTGATATTTCTTTTTTTCTCTGATCTCCATTTTTCTTCGTATTCATTATTTTAAAACAAAACAATAAAATTATAATTACCAATGCGACGCAAAGTCTCTGGCATTTATCTGATCCATCTTCATTACATGGCACATTAATTTGAAGATTATTTTCAAAAATCGGGTTCAGATCGTCTTTCCTTATAACTGAACATCCACAGATGCCCTTTGACACTTTCCCAGGGCTTAAAAAAGATAGATTAATCGTTAATTAGAAATTTTAAGTAATTTTAATAAAATTTATTTACTTTTCGAATAAAAATTAATTAAAAATATTAAGCACTAGTATTACGGAATATAATCAAATTTTCTGTAACATTAGCCATGTACGGACTGTAAAAAGGGTTAACCTTACGGAAAACTCCATAACGGTAGACAGTTCTTAATAATAATTGTTAAGTAATTTTGAGTCAATATCCAAACTTCAATTTACTGTCCTTACTAACTTTGAATAAATAATTATATTATTTTATTATCAAAAACATTTAAAACTCACATTGCGCAGGGAAAGATCGCGAATAGTAAAGTGATCCAAAAAGTTGTGTGATACATCTTTCACTTTTATTTTTTGATTTTTTTTTATTGAACGGGACAGAAAATCACGAAGACCAAAGATCGAATGAAAAGAATGACAATGGCTTGGGTTTTATGTTGCCCCTTCTTTAAATCGAAGTGAGATCGCAGGGACGTAATTATTAAAGAAGAAAATAATTGAAGGCTTCTTTTAAAAAAATATGCATTTTTTTAAATGTTATAACTCATTTGATTTCATAATATTAATTAATCAAAAAAGAAGTTTTATTAAATTTTATTTTGAAATAGTACGATTCGTATTCGTCAAACAATATTTATTCAATTGATTACTATTTTTTTCTATTTGGAATAGACTATTTTCTTAATGTGGAAAATGTATTTTTGTTTTATATTATTTACTCCTTCATGTGTATAAACACAAAAAGCGGCCTATACGTATACCTATACTTTTTAGCACAGCCCTGACAACCACGGTGTCCTGTTCTTTAGGCTCTAATTCACATTGGTTGAGTATGCTTCTGAAAACATGATTTCGAAATATTCTGCAGCCAAGCTAATTTATTAAAAAAAAATATTTATCACAAAAGGGATTCTGAAATAGTTGAAAAAGATTTTATCAAATATTTGTATTACTATCTTCGAAAAAATGTAAACAAATAACAATGAGAATAAATCGGTTTATAATATATATAGGTACAATTAGTTGTTAAGTCATAATTGAACTTTTTTTAATATTTTCAATATATACACATATATTTTTAAAATTGTTGTATTCAAGCACATAATATTTTATTTCAAAATATGTCAAGAAAAGGTTAAATGTTTTCATTAATTAAATTTTATATTCAATAATAATCACTGATAACATTACTAAACTACTTGCAATACATTAGAAAATCAATAAACATAATAATATATGTTTGTGTAAGAAATTTTTGAAAAAAAATGTTTTTATCAAATATACGTCGATAAAACAAGCTTACTCAATTAAAATTTTTTTAAATATTTTTAAAAATAATTCTTTAACTATAATTTTTGTCAATTTTGTAATTTCACCAAAGTGTAAATTAGTACTTGTCAGCATTTTGCAAACGCAAATATTGATATTTTTTCATCAAAGTATGTCACAAAACAGTGCGTGAAAACAATAATTTGATTTTTTTAAAGTTAAGGAAACAGGGAAAAAAGATTGTTATCAAACGTCCGTATGTCGCTAAGAAATGCTGCAAATCAAAAATTGTTTAACTTTAATGTTTATTGACAATTTGTATTGAAACTGTAATGTACAATTTGTTTAACATACGTTCGTAGATAGGGAAAAGACATGTTTTAAATAATATTTCAATCATTATGTAACTACAATGATTTTCGATAAACTCGTATTTTTACGACATGGGATTTTGAAAGTGAAAATATTTTACTCAAACTTAAAATTTATTACATAAAATTACTTCTTTCATACATAACAATTTTTTAAAGGTTACCTTGGTTTCTTAGAAAATTTACTTCTCTAAAAAATATTTTTTAAATAGTTACAGACTTATTACTGGTTATTAATCAAATAAAATAAAATTTTAAGTTACAATTAAGGAATTTTGTGAAATTTGAAAAATCTATTAATTAACCAAAGAATAATACTTTCAATTGTTAAGCGGCGTACCTACAAGAAATTACGTAATTTTCACAGATTTAATAAAACTTGCGTACACTGACATTTCCCACCAAATTTATATATTTCTATACAATATCAGAATGATGTCATTTATATAAAATTCCGACACTTACCCAACTATTTTATTAATCTAAAGTGATTTACAGTTCCTGTCAGAATTTTAAATATGCTAAAATCGCATTAAAGAAATGCATCTTTTTTTTCGTGGATATTTCGGCGAAAAATTAAGTTTAAACGTTTTTTAAAAAAGTTGAAAAGGTTATTAAATTATGCATTGACTGAGACGAAGAACATTATGAAATATTAACTGGTTCTCGAATTATCATGAAAAATGAGACGAAAGTCTCTTGGAATTAGTATCATGTAATGAAAATGTTCTCATAACAGGATTTGTTTGTATATCAAACATTTTTATTTCTCACTTAGCATCTCCATATCTCAAGATCAAGTTTTTATTTTTGCAATAAATTTTACACTTTTTTTTTAATTGCTATCCAAAACCAATGTTGAAAACCCGTGAAATTTTCATCTGAAAATTCTCATTCCATTTTCTCGGAATTGGTTAAATTTTATACAGTTAATCTTATTTATCTGCATTAAGATACCTAATATTTCAGAAGAATGCTTTTTTTAACTAAACATTAGATTTTGTATCGCAATCCGTAAACGAGCCTGTTTCAATGTTAGGTTAATTTTTTATTATCACTCTTTTTTTGCCCATAATTCAGCAATATTTCAGCTTGGGATTGTATTTTTGTCTCATCTTTAAAGAGTGATTATGATTTTACATCGTGATTCTTCGCACTACTAAAAAAGTTCTATTTTACTGTATTAATTAATAGTTCACACTGAAAAATTATTATTCATAAAAATATGCTCCTAAAGCAATTGAGCATAATTTATAGCCGCTTTTGTTCATCTGAGAACAATGGATATTTATAGATATTGATTTCTGCACAAACTATCATATTGCAACAATATGAAGCACATCGATCGATAATGGATACATAAATAAAAACCAATAAAATATTAAAATTTGCTTAAAATTAATCTTTTTGATGTGAAAAGTGCCTCCAAAAATCATAATTGAAGGGTGGCAGTTCAGAACTACATAACTAACAAAATAAGATTTTTTTAAACGAGCAAATAAACATTCTGTAAAATCGACATCACTATTTATGAATGAAACAAAATTCTGCATCTGAGCTGAAGTGCTGCTAAATTGAGGCCAATCAAATAAATCAAAACTAAGTTTGATGTTTTCAATATCTCGAATATCTTAATTATTTTTCATATTTTTAATTAAGTAATTTAACAAAATGTAAATAGGATCTAAAAATTGGCCATTTTATGAAGATGCTTATTTTTCAACTTCTCGATAAATAATAAATTTTAATTTTTTTAATTTAAACAAAAATTTCCCCCGTAGCATTTTGAATGCAGTGCGCGACTTCGCGGCCATGTTATGTGCGCAGAATTAGAGCGCAGAAACTTCTTTTAGTCACGAGATGTTTCCAAAATATGGCTGCTGTTGCAAAAGGTGTGTGAACAACAAATAGTTACTTAAAATTCTGGCATGATTATTGTTTTGTCACTTAATTTAAACATAAGGACATTTTCTTAGCGATGTTCTTGTAATATAATTTTTTATTTTGCTGTGGTCATTATGGCTTTTTCGTAGACGTTGGTGAAATTTGGACTCGGCTTTTTGATCATCGGCCCTTTGTTCAAGGCGAACTTACATTTTTTGTGAGAGAATTTCAGGTAAGACTACCTTTTCTGTTCCCATTTTCGTTTTTTGCAAATTTCGATGTCTGCATGATTTTTGAATTGGTCTTTTATAGGTTATATTTTCTGAACATCTTATATATTTTTTGTATTTTGGTTCTAAAACAACTAAATCATATACAATCTGAACCGATAAACATTATTTATGTACTCAAATAAATTTAAATTCAAATTTATTACTCAAATATATCTAATTAAAATTGTATTCAAATTTTGAACGTGTTCCGATTTTATTGTTTGGCTTTTGCTCTTATTGTTTTATTCATTATTACGCATTTGTATTTTGTCTAGCTTCCGGTATTGCAGTTAGATATAAAAATTGTTACAGAAACCTGTTAATATGAAAAGGATGGATAAATAATTTACAAGATTTATTATTTTTTTAATGTTTCTCAACGGTGATTTTCTCAACAAAAAAACTGTTCGTGCCCTATAATGAATCGAGTAATCCTAAAAAATGTAGGTCTCAGTCTCGTAAATGAAAATTTTCTTTTTTACCCTTTGTCAGTTAAAATTTAGGTTGAAAACTTTAAAATTGAAAAAAATGGGTATTATTTTATTTTATGATCCGGAAGGAACCGGAAGTATTTATATTGCATTCATGTTCATGCGCGTATTTCACCCTCCAATTTTCGAATATCCGTTTTTCTTAAAAAGCGGTTTTTCCAAGCTCCTACGTCAAAAAATGATTTGATTTTTAGAACAATTTAAGCGTAATTAATTTAAAGAAATTGAAATTTTATTTAATAATCTCACTTAAATCTGCCGTCTCATGATATTTCAAAACACTTTTTATTTCTTCTGCGAAGGTTCTTTTTAGAAATTCAAGTTTTTATATATAGACTAATTCAGATGCTTTACTAGTTTAAATACTAATAAGAATAATTTAAATAACTAGAGATATTTTGTACGGGTAGTGCACGTTTCTTCCTGGGTTACAGGACAAAAGGAATGACAGGGAGGTTGAACGCCTCTTCAAAATTATAGAGTATTCAACCGATATTGGTCAGAGTCAGTTCGATCGAGCAGTCGAACTTGGAGATTCTCAATTGCCTAGTTTGAAAGCAAATGTCGACGTAGCGTTGAGTATGTGTGAACGAGTTCTCCAAAGAGAAGGGAAATTCAATACCGTATGTAAAAATCCCAAACTAAATCCATTTACTTCAAAACTAAAATAATTGGGGCACTGAAAATGACAACTATAAAAAACCCCAAAAGTGAAGAAGTTCACGTTATAAAAAAACGTTCCCTGTGATTGGATTAAAAGAAATTCTGAAAAAATTATAGCAGCTGGTAGTCATTTAAATTTTTGTTTAAAAAAAGGGGGGGGTGAAATGGTCTTTACCTGGGTTTCTTGATCAATTATTTTTAAATGCATGTTCTCATGTTTTAAATATATACAAAAACTTGTTTGAAAATGATCTTTTATTATAAAAAAAAAGAAAAATCACACGTGAGAGAAAATATAAGTTTCATTTCTTCACTTCTGATTAAGAGGAAGGAAAAACAAAATTTAAAAAGCACAAAAGAGTTTGAAACTGATATTTTATAACACAAAAAAACTCGTGACAGAAGATGTAAGTATGATTTCATCACTCATGAGTAAGGAGCTGTACTTAAATGACATGACGGATTTTATAGGTCCTGCCTAAGACCCCCACCGTTTGTAATTAATCGTAACAAAATATTTCATATCTAAACTATTTAAGATAATACATACTTTACAGCTTGACACTTATACATATAAATATTTATAAACATATAATAAACATTTAAAGAAGATGCATGTAACTTTCAAATACAGTAAAATAAGCTATGTATACCTTGACTTATTTCGGCTATAATATAGAAAGGATAGGGTTTTTATTGTTTATTTATGTATAATTTTATTTCGCTTTTTAAATTATGAAACTTCCATAAAGTGAGCGCTGTTAACAATGATATAATTTAGATCTATGTTCAATTTTATGGGATTTTGTAACATACGTAGAATCTTTTATAAATAAAAAACAGTGTTTACGATACAAATTTAAAAAAAAATTATTTTATTTATTTATCTTAAATAAGAAAATGACTTTTCTACCATAAAAGATGATTTTAAACAAAATACTTGAATTTTCAGCAAAATAAAAAATAATTTTCAACCAAACTAGCATTTTTGCCCATAAAAGATGAAATATCAAATCAAAAAGATTATTTTTCTAAGAAGAACTTCTTTTAAGAACGAATTTACTACAGATTAGTTGAATTTTAAACCAAAGATAAATCTTCACTCAAGAAAAATAAAGTTGTAATAACTTAGTTCAACGTTTACCTACGTAGTTTTATTTTTAATTAAAAAATCTACATTTAAAAAAAAATAATTAATTTTCTACCAAAAAGATGATTTTTCAACTAAAACTATGAATCTTAAAAAAAAATTTTTTTAATAGAGTGGTTTAATGAATATTTTCAAACAAAATTGTTGAGTCCTCTAACAAAGAAGATTAATTCTCAACCAAATAGTAGGATTTTATGCAAGAAACAATACATTTTTACGGATACTGATGTATTTTTAAATGAAAAGGACATATGTTAAAAAATAGAATTTTCATTCGAAAAAAGATTTCAGTTAACTTTTCGACGCTTAAACATTACTTTTGAACAAAAAGTAAATTTTCTACGAAATGGTTAAATTGTCAATAAAACAATTGTCTTTTAAACCCAAAAGGATTACTTTTTAACAAACGTGTTGATCTTTCAACCAAGTAATAAAATTTATAACTAAAAAAATAAACTTCAGAAGGAAGAAACTGAAAAAGAGAAATACAAAGCAAATAAATAACTAATAAGAATATTATATCAAGGTTAATACAAATTTTTGTTTCGAAGTCTCCCTCATTTTTTCCTGACCAACTTTTCATTTTCCTGGACCATTAATATATTAAAATAAAAAAATATCTACTTTATTATCATTGACCGTCATTTTAAGTTATAGAAATTCCGTGACTTTTGCAAGAATATCTGTACTTTCTGTACAATTACTATGAGTTATTTGTTTCGCTTGCGCATTTCCAAAAATTACGTACTACTTGAGCACACTTCTACTTGAGCTCTTACGTAATTTAAGTACAGCCCCTAAAAGGGAGGAAAAGCAAAATAGGCTTTACACTGTTCTCCTTGTCAATTATTTTTAACTGATGCTTTAATGATTTCCTCTATAAAAAACTGAAAAAGTGTTTGCGTAGCGATAGGTCTAAGTCTGAGTTAAAAAAAACTATTTTATAAAAAAATAAGCATTTTTCCGGGAGCCGAAAAAGCATTCTGCAAACTCTAAAGTCTCAGTAACTATTTCAAGGTAAAACAACATTTTATTCCCAACATGAAATTGTGTTGAATTAAAGGCCAAAAAAGTTTTGATTAAAAAAAGTTATCTAGTTTCAAGGAAATGGATTTAGAAGTTTACAATTACAAAGTGGCACTAATCTAAAGTTCAAGTAGGCTCGGCTGTGCATTGCGATAATAAATTAAATTTTTAGTTAAAATAAAAAATAAAATACGCTCCTGTGGTACTGATTGTCAGGACACGGATAACGTTTCGATGTAAAAGAGTTAGCCAATTCACAGGTTTTAAAAATCGGCTTCGTATAGAAATTAAAAGTCAAATTTTCAATTTTTTGAACAAATAAAAACTTGCTCCTAAGATATGGAGATGCTGAATGAAATGGAAAATGCTTTATTCACATAAAATATCCTGTTCCAAGAAAATGGAAGTTGAAAACCGGTATATCACATCATGGTTGAGATTTTTTTCCTAAAATCCAGAAAAAAAATATTTATTTATTTTTTCTTGAATTATAATTATTTCAGCTAAGATTGATGAGAAAACAATTATCACAACATCAAAATTTTAATTACAATTTTATTAATGTTTTTTTAAATTTTGTATCAAATAATGAATGATATTTCGAAAAAATCATTTTACCTCAATGTAATAAAGCCATTTTTTATCAAAACGTTGGTTATCTAGTTCTGTACTGGCACCCTTCAGTAGTCTCTATAAGTGCATCAATTTTTTCAAATACGTACATTTGTAAAAAGAATTTTCCATTTTCAGGAAAATCAACTAAAGGATAGAAGAGAACTTCGAAAAGCAGAATGGCAAAAGTTTATTAATGAAATGAGCGAAAAGTGCCTGAAAGTCGATGAAGAATTCCTCAAAAGGGAAAACGAGTTGAAGGAATATTACGTGGATTTAGAAAGGAAACTACACATTGCACCATAATTAGTGACCAAAAGTCTTCCATATCTACTTTAATAATAGGTAGATTGCCAATTAAGAAAAACTTATAATCGCCTTTTCTACTTTTGCTTAGAACCTTTTTTTAGAAGCCTTATTTAAAAGACTAGTTTTTGTTTAAGTTGCAAACACTTTTATTAGAATGTTTGTCGAACCAATCAAAGATCACACTCTTAAGATAAAACCGACTGCTAAACTGATTGACTTCGTCGCTAAGCAGGTGAAGAAAAAGGACGTGCCCGAAAACTTAATCGCGTTGAAAAGTTCTAGTAAAAAGCGAGAGACTCTTCTTACTTTAAAGGACCTAAAATGGTTGAGCTCTTATTTAGAAGAGCAGAGAAAGTCTTCTGAAAATAAGATTTACCTTCATGAGCTACTAGAAGGTGCTGATGTGAATTTACCTGAACCTGAAGTCAAACCCAGAAACCCGCAGCTTGTAGCGAGATTGGAGAAACTTCAAGCTCAGCAAAATGCTAGGGATTATGCGTCAATGACTAAAGGCGTAAATCCGTATCGAAGATTTTATCCTGAAGATTCAATAGCTGCACAAAGTAAGACATTAAATCTTTTTACATAATATCAGGGTGCACAATCTTTCCTCTATACCTCTTAATTTCTACCTGTTTTAAATTCCCTCTTTTTCCCTATTCGCTATAAAATTCTCCCTTTTCTCTTTAAATATACGATATTTGAAAGTACAATTTGTTCGTTTCACATTACAAAATTATTCTACTTAAAACTAGAATATGCTACCGCGAGTAGTGGTAGCTTTTTTCGAACTTGCAGCATTATCTGTTATAATAAATTTATCTTTTTCAATTTGACTGAATTTAAACTGAGCTACTTAGGATTTAAGTAAAACTTTAAAAGTTAAATATTTTTTCTTTGAATGTATACAAATATTTCTGAAATTATCTATAATAAAATACAATGATCTGTCTGTCGAATATTCAAGATTTTTTAGTTTTAATTTGAATAACGTTTGTCATTATGCTCGAAATACAATAACAATTAATGTTCGGTGGGACCAACATTTAAACAAGAACTACAAGATTTAAAAAATATCTAAATGGCTTTTTCGATTGATGGCAAATTTAATAAGTTGTAGAAATAAAACAATTTTCAACAAGCTTTTAACTTTTCGGCAAATTCATGCGCAGTTTTGAGTAATTTTAAATATTTTCGCTTTAAATATGAATTCCATATAATATTTAATTAATAAAAAGAATTATCAGTATTTAAAAAAACTGCTTTCTCTTACTATTTATTAATAATATATCTATGAATGTATTAAAATTACAAAAGTAAGAGTTTTTTCGAACATATCTTGC
>JAAAKG020000031.1:2768789-2779971 GCA_010014905.2 Druon quercuslanigerum
AGGGGTTAGACCAACATTATTTCTGTGATCCGTGACAGGGATGCCTTTCAGGGCCCCTAATATGCAGTCCTGCACTGCCTTTCCTTTCGTGATGGTGGGTACTACGTAGGGTTCGCAGTCCAAGTCTAGCATCTTCTTGAGGAAGACTGTACTGCCAGCGCTCGACTCATAAATTTCCAATTTGTAGGTACGATTATTGATTTATTTGATATATTCGCGCATATAAAAATTATTATTTATTGAAAAGATGTGGAAATAAGCTTTCATTTTTTATATATAAATTAATTATTCTATACAGTAAATAAGCCCTGTGTATATCCTTCTTAAACCTATTTAAGTTCTAAAATTTCAGGTTCAAAAAAGGACTAAAATTTTGACTCGGGAAGGAGCTGGCAGGTCCATAATGTTCTCGTTATTAGTCCTGCTTTATACCTAAAAGTGCTGAATGTTGAAATATGCAGGACCTAGAAGGAGTAATTTAGGACCTTAATCGTATATAAATAAACCCGGTATAGATCCTTCCTGAAAAAGATTAAGTCCTACAATAGCAGGTTCAAAATAGGACAAAAATTTCGACTCGGGTTGTCCAAGACGGGATATAGGAGAGTAGACATCAATCCAAAGAAAACTGATCTTTCTTAAAGAGCAAAGGACATTCCTCATCAGATGTAGGAGAAGCTCCATAATTCCAGCACACATTGAAAATTCTACGAAACATTTTCAAATTAACAACGCTCATCACAATGTACACAGAAAATTAGAGGCAGCAATATCTCAAATTGTAGGTGCGCCGTTTTGAAACAATTTTCGATCGTGTTTTTAAATTTGACTTTCAAATACTATTTTTACCTTTTTGTAATATTATTTTTAGATAAGATTTTTAACCTGAAGAAGGCACAAAAGTGTTGCCGAAACGTCGTTTGATGCAACTCATTTTCATAATAAATGATCGCATGACCGATAAAAAATAACTTGAAATTATATATAATTTCAAAATTGTATTAATTCATAGCTGAACCTGGTTAGGTGTGACACCTATACTTGTTTAGCAATAAAAGTATAGGCATGAAAGCCAAATTCTCTAGGTACTGTACCTATATTTTCTTTTGCAGGAAAATCTGTTCAATACAGCTAACTATTTAGGAAAACGAAATCCTGCGATACTTTCTAGCTGAGATAGCGAGAATTCTAGGTAATATGTCTAAACATTTTTTAAAGTGCTTTTTTGTTCAATAAATTATTTATAACTAAAGAAAAAATAACTTAGATTATCTAATACTGCCGAGTGAATTTTTTAGAGCGTTCTTGCACTGATTTTGATTATTTTTTTCGATTGAATACAAAATTCGTGCTGCGGCACCACGCTTTTAGGCAAATTTCTTATTGCGGCCCGATGCAATTAATTAGACAACTCTCATTTTAAATTAAAACAAAAATAAAAATTATAATTTTCAATTCTATTAGTTAATTAGTATTTAAATTGAGTTCTATTTCCACTATTTTGTTAATATTATTTTTTCGTAAAAACGTGATGAAATTGAAAATTTGCTATTCCTATAAATATATTAAAGATTGTTTACGAAAAAATGAGGTCGGATGGCTCAGATGGTAGAATGCCATGTAATGCCAATGTAAAAAATAATGTTTAAATAGGAACCATGTTTTTATATTTACAAGCTGCATCTTGTATTTCATGGTGTAATCATTAATCAATAAGCATAAAATATTCATAAATTGTACGAAGTAAGGCATAAACTATAAAAACATTATTTGCAAACCTAAAAATTTAGAATTTATTTGTTTAAATTTAGAATTTAATTAATTAAAAATTTAGAATTAACATAAAAATGAAGTAATCATTTTATCGAATTAAAATTGGTGTTAATTATAGCGCATTATCTATGGTTACGGATTTTTCCGTAACTTTAACCCTTTTTCAGATCTTTTTGGGCTAACTTTACAGAATTTTCCCTTTTTAGCTGGTTCAGGGCAAACGTTACGGGAAATTCCGGAACCACAGACAGTGTCTCATTATAAATTCACACGATCATTTTTAATGTCCTAAATTCAAGAATAACTAAAAAAATTTCTAAAATTTCTAAATTATATCATTTTACAATTTACTTCGTAAATCAGAAGTTAATTTATTTTTATTTTAAGTTGCAAATAAATATTTGTTGAATTGTTATTCATACAACATAATTTTTTTTAAAATATTTTTGAATGTTCTCATAAAACTATATTTTTAAATTAAAAATAACTTAAAATGTTCCCGGCGTCCTTAACAAAACTTTTTATTATCTTGAAACCTTTCAAAATCCTTAAAACCATAGATAACTTGATTTCAAAATCTTCAAAAAGCTACATTTTATTATACATTTTTTGGAATCTTTACAAATTATAAATTATTTGTGAAAATTGTCCAAAACTTCTAAATATTTTTTAAAATGATTCGATTTTTTTATTAGAATTTCAATAAATTCTGCGAAATTAAACAAATTGCTTTTAAATCTACGGGCATATTATTTTTACATTTTTTAAAATCTTTTTAAACATTCTCCTGAAATTAATTTAAAAAAATAAAAATTCATTATCAATTTTTCAAGAAATCTTAATAAATTTTCTATTATTTTTAGATCTTAAAAAATTCTTGAGAATCTTCTAGATTTTTCTATAGAAAGCTTCAAAAATGTACATTTGTTTCACATTTTTTGACATCTTTCCAAGTTTTAAATTATTTCTGAATTTGTTAAAAACTTCTACATATCTCTTAAACTTATTCGAATTTTTTTCAAATTGAAATATTATTAAAAGGATATTATTATTAAAAAGATATTATTAAAAGATGATGTTGAATCAAAAGTATGCACTTTGGCGCTCGTTCAAAAGCAGATCTTATTGATTGAAATGGATATACTACCGACTTCGCAGCATCACTATCCAATTCACAGCATCATTGTCGAGCCGAAATAAAACATTATTGTTTTATTGAATATTCATTTGAATCAATAGTATCTTCTTTTGTCCGACGGCGAAAACATTTTTACTAAGAAATATAATGATTTTAAATTAGAACAATTCAAATTACCATTGTAATGTTCAAAGTTGAAGATTAGTCCTTCAAAAATTTTATTGATTAAAGGCTTTCTGTTTCAAATAATTTAGTTTCAAATTGTTTTTAATTAAAAATTTTCAAATCAAATTCGTGAAAAACGGCATTTTTAGATTAAAGCAACGAAAAGTTTATAAAGTTTCTACCGGAAGCTTACATTTGATAAACTACTAAGGCTATCGAATAGAAACAGTTCAATTTGTAACGTGAAAATCTGTCAAGTCTTTAATTTTAACAGATTCTGAATCGGCCTATAAAATCAATCAATTATTATTGTTCAATTTTGAAAATACGAACTACAGTTCAATTTGAAAAATCATTAAATAATTTATATTTACAATTGATCAAGTTGAAGCTTTTTTTAAAAAAAGATTTCAATTTCAAGTTGTATTAATCTTTTATTTTGTAAGTCTTCAAAAATGGATTTGAAAATCCTTTAAATTGAAAATGTAAGCTTCAAAATGAAGATTTAAAATAGAAAATTTTCATAATAAAGAATAAAGAAACAATTCAACTTAGCATATAAAAAAAGTGGAAATCAAACTTATTTTAAATTGCATCATATATCTTGTGATATAAATTTGTAATATTTCAAGTGATTGGATCAATTTTGTTCTAAAACCTTGTAAAAATCCCGATCAGAAAATAAATTAAATGTCACTTTCCGGTCTCAAAAAATGCCCACTCATTTCCTGGTTTCCCGGTTCAGCGGCCACCCTGATTTATGATAGTTCAGAATATAATTATTTTTTTTATTATATACTATATAATAGTTCAATAATTCTGAAACTAAAGTCTTTAAATTATATTTCTATTGAATATAGTAAGCACATGTTACTGTTTTTAAAAATATTGCTAAATACAAAATTAGTAAGCTTTCTCTGAAGTTTTTTACTTCCTTTTTGACGTATTTTTATACCCTTGCGTTATTATTATTTTTTAATTAAACTAATTTTTCGAGTTTTAAATATCAATATCCTATAATTCTTAAGTCTTTTTTTTTTAAATTTATACAATTACAAGTTGAATTTCGCATTTCTTGATGTCAGCTTGAACTTTTGGTAACATAAAGGCAAATACGTTCTTCTTTTAAACAAGTCAAGAATGAAGAAACTTGAAAAAATGTATCTTTTGTTCTATTCCAGAAATTAAAACTTTGAACTCCATATTATTCTTCACTTTTTTTAAACATAAGATCAATGTTTATTTATAACGCAAATATAGAGCATACCTTTTACTCAAATTCCATACTAAAATGGCTAAAAAACTTTTCTGTGATCCTTACATTATATTAACAATATTTTATGTATTCAAAACTTAGCTACTGTGACGAAAACAATCCTGAAAGTCTAACTCGTAAAACGTAAACACATATTACTCGCAAATCTCGCAATCAGCCCAGTTCGCTCCCTGTTCACTTTAAATGGTTATTCACAATAAAATTATATCTCTTGCATCCATGAGAAAAATCGAGACGCTGATTGGCTGCGAGAATTACATATTTGGGAATCGACATTGGCAGTCAGCTTCCCTTGCCGTATGTGCATGCAACGCATGAGTGATAGTTCCAGTATTGGGAATAAATTGTAACATTAATATACCTGCACCAGAGCATCTGTACGTAACAGTATATAAAATGGGCGCTAAATCTGACAAGTGGACGCTGAGAATTGATGTCAATCAATGATGTCAATCAATGATGGCAATCAACCACAGTTGTGTAAAACTCTCCACCTTGGGTGATTTACGAGGAGACTGATCAGCGAACCAATTCGCACCGGTATTGTGGTACGAGTGTGTTGTTTGAATGAGTAACATGCGACTTCTGGATTTATATAAAATCCAATCCCTTCTCCTGTTCATCCTCAGTATATAAATACCATAATCTCCCCGGTAGTGTAAAGCGAGGCTAGAACCGAATGAGTTTACGTTTACTCCGAAAGGTACTTGGCTTAATGGTATCATAATTATAATAAACACAAACCACGAGGAAAAGTCTCATTATGAGCAGCCGATATAAAATCACATAGCAGTACTTTTGTTCGTTCAAATTTCATCTTCCTCTTATCTTGAGAAGCTTCAGAGTATATATCAGCAAATATCAGTCTCTTTCAAGACTTTCCCTCTATTTTTATGAATTGCTTGCAGTGAGCGTTCGTACACCAGACGCGTCATGCTCTAAGGTTAGGCCTCAGTTTCGCTCATCCCCACTCTGCCCCTACATAAGCAGTTTAAGCCTGCGACTAGTCTACGGTGTACCGCGGCTCAGTGTGTGTCCGCAAACCGTATTCGACTTTTTAATTTTTGAAATCCCTAAATATGAATTTCTACTAGTATAGGTGTGAACACGATCATAATATTAATCTTAACAGTAATAAACTTAAGTGGATGAAGCAGTGGAAAACTGTCTCCACAGTTCCTCCTCTTTCGTCGCGTATCGTTACGCAAAGGCAACTCTCGTCGAACCGTAACTTTACTTACCGGACATCGTCCGTGGCACATCCGGACATCACACTCGATGTAGAGGGCCGGAGAACCCGTGAACCTGAAGGTTTTCATGTATGCAAAGACCTGCGTCTCAAAAAGTCCGCTTTCAGACCAGGATCCTCGAAACCTGCTGATGAGTTTGTCATCAACCGGGCATCCAAACTGATCAATCAACTGAATTCTCTTGTTGCCACCATTGTGTGCGTAGCAGTCATTTACAACGATGTCGAAGCCATCTGCTAGGTAATTGAACAACAGTATGGATAAAATATGAATAAAAAATGTATAAACAACTGAAAATCTTAAAAAAAAAGTTTTATTCAAAATTTAATAAAATTGCTAGAAATGTAATAATAAAATTGCAAGTGTCAGAAATCAGAGTAAGCAGAATCGTAAAGGCGCACACTCAGTGCAGTGGTTTGAACTTTTTCTGTAAAATTTAACTACTCTTAAGAAGTTATATAAGAAGCATCCAGTAAACGTTGGAATGTCTATAAGATGTTCCTGGAAGAGACTTGAGTATAGTAATTTTATTCCTAAGAAACGTAAAAGATATTTCTATAATGAAGCTAATTTTCTAAAACTTGACTTTTTTGCTAAAATCAGGACATACCGTACTTGCTGCGCATGTATATGATGAGCGTTAGTGGATCTCCAACTCTAACTGGTCCAGCAACTCTCGTACCTGTCGTTCCATATCCGTACCTAATTTCCATGTAGCACTCAGGTGGTTGCAAAGTGAAGACTACAGGATTTCCCGTGGCAACCCTGTTGAACAAAAATCATAAGGTTTCTTGAAAAACTATTGTAGATCAACTCAGCTCAGAAATCAGCTAAATTTAGTTAGCAATAAGGAAGAGATTCGTTGTGATCAATTAAGTTACATAAATCAAAGATAATGGATGAGTTCCTCAAGCATTCTTTGTAAACAACCACAACATATATTATAAAGGAAAACTTGAAGCCATGAACAACTGTCGTGAATCATGCAGAATTGCCTCATTAGTGTTTCACCCCGTAAATTCTACTATTTCAGTATTTGGACTATGATGAGAATAATGAGCATAATGATTTCCCTTCGCGCTACTGGTCATGAAATCATTTAGTTCTCAATGCTCATCATACTATCCACGCGAGTCTATAATCATAGCTAGCATTGGTCGAACTTCGTTATGCACGAAAGTCCATCATAAGTGATGCTCACGAGTAACTTCTGTTCCCAAAGAGGTGGAGATGTAATAACAGACCCGTAACGATTTACTAAATGCCCATTGCCCACCCAGCTTTCATCTTCCAATTAAACCAGATTCCAGGAATTTGACGAAGAAAAGAAGAAGTGCCCATTACATTTTTTGACAAAGCTAAGCTGATTATTAAAATACTTTTTAAACAAGATTTCAGTGCTGAAGTTACATATGGAATCAAATAAAGGAAGTAAATTCAGATTAAATCAAAATTTAAATTTCAGTTTAATGTTCAACATTTGACTCTTACGATAAACTTATTGTAAATTCTGATCTCCAAAATTCCCTTTCTATAACCTTTTTTTTATATCGCCAACATTTTTTTTTCATTTCTGTAAGTTTTTCTTTAATGTCCGCAACTTTACGTTTCTTTTTTTATTTTGCCGAACCAGGTGTATGAAGCAAATTTGTTCCTATATAAACGCTCTAAAAAACTTCTCATTCTGTTTTTCCAGGTTTCACGCACTTTTGGAAATATTTGAAAATATATGAATTTAAAAAGAATACTATTTTTAATTTCTGCCCGTTTAAATACAAAAGAAACCGTTTTTCATAATTTTTCAACGGCATTAAAATAAAAATAGGCATATTAATAATGTTTCATCAGGCACTTTATGCCTGCAAAATTTACGAAAATTATAATTTTATGGGATAGATACGGAAAAAAGTTTTTTTCTTACTGAAAATGCATTTTTTTCTGATGTATAATTGAAGTGCAATATAAATAAAATTAATATTTTAAATTCTGTGATAAATGTTTTAAGTGTTGACATTCAGACTATTCATATTACGCTCTACATTAAATTAGAAAAAGAGAAACGACACATTTAGTATCAATAAATATAACCCTTGCACGCATCTATTACAAGGTAGTCGCTTCATAACTTTTTGAATCGCACCCACCAAATTTAGTCTCTGGATCCGCCGTTGAGTCTACATAAATTATGTTTTATCGTGCAAACAAGTAATATCGTCAGTAGTCAAATTTGAAATATCAATAACTTTTAGGTCTTCATGCACAAGTTCAAATGGCCTTTCAGAAAGATTCTCTACTGCTTTGCTTTTCGCCGCATTGCTAATTTTTTCTATTTAGTACTTTAATTCTGTCCACTTCATTATTATGTTCACAATTACTATCAATTATTTCATTTTCTGAGTTTAATTTAATGAATGCTTTATACATTTTTTAAAACAAGTTCAGTGTTGTCTTTGTTTCTTTTATGTAGTCGGAATTTATACCCCTGGAAAATGATAAAATTGGTACCCTTCCCCCCTCCTATTAGCTCTACCTTCACAAAAGCAGCAAGTGAAATCCTCTAAAATAAAAAGCACACACAACCTACTGAGATAATACCTCTCCGCTATTGTTCGAAATTCGTCACACTGGTGGGTTAAAAGAGCACCGAACACAACTCTTAAATTGAAAGTGGGCGCGGCTCAAAAGTGAGGATTTTCTGACCATAGTCAGCAACTCGAATGAAGCCCAGGCTCCCGGGTAGGCTCCTCGATGCAAGCAAACGGCTACTTTCGTATACCTGCCGCGAATGACTCTTTCGTTGTTACGAGATTATGACCTGTTACAATAACTGAAGTTATAAAGACACTTGGCTCAATTAAATTTTAATTAACTGAATGAATTTCGTTATCTAATTTAAAAAAATGAAAATAGTTACTGAAAATAGGTTAATATTTGCGCTAATAAAGGTTCGAATAAAGGAAACATTTACAGATCTTGTAAATATATAAATGACACCTCTCAGTGTAACAAAAGTGCGATAACTCTTAAATTAATTACCGACTTTTTACTATCTTCTTTTTAATGTTTTCGTGATAATCTAACAAAGCTAAAACAGCCCATTCAGGTTCAATTTGTTAATATTTTACCAAATTTGAATGTTCTCCACCAAATCTAATTCCCTAACAATAGGAAGATCGATCACGACAGGCAGACAGTCCAGTGTCTCTATTGAGTATCAGTACTGTGAAAAGATTTCAGGGTGACGATCCTAGTGCTCTGCAGAAGGTGCGAAAAAAAGCCTAGAAGAGTGGTCGGCAAACTTTTTGCTAACTTTTCAGGTATGGTAAGGCCCGTCCGGCACGACTTAATTTTTTCTACTACTTTTCTCTCTATGCATAGACCTTAGTGTAAGTGAGCTTACTCTAGTAGGGGTCTTTTGCCCACAGGCATCTCTAATTACATTTTCGAAATTTTGCATTGATGTATTTAAATGTGTGCGTGTCTAAATTGGCTCGTCAATACTATGCAGGCTGTCCCAGACTCAAGTGCCCGAACTTATATGGATATATAAAAATTAAAAAAATAAATCGAAAATTCCTTTACAAAAAATCAGTTCAAGCTTTAGTTTCTGAGAAACAAAAGACTTAATTTAGACCAATCAGGAGCGCGATATAAACAGTTGCGTGTGTGTGATCGGGAGTACCACTTAGTGTGCTAACCCCCACCTCGACGCTCTCTTAATATACTACGCTGGACTTCCGCTCCCATACGCACGTCTATTTATACCGCGCTCCTGATTCGTCCAGCATATATATCTTAAAACTCAAGAACTAAAACTTTAACTGATTTTTGGAAAAGGAATTTTCGATTTCTTTTTTTAATTTGTAGACAGATATATAAGTCCGGACACTTGAGTCCGGAACACCTTGTATATGGAATCAATCAAATCAAATTGAAAAATTGAAATTAGGATAAGAAGAAAAAAGGTAAAGATATTCAAATTGTAGAGTTTACTTACTCGACATCGAGAAATGGAAAGGTGACAGTTTTCCAAAAGTCGTAACCATATTCACACGTGACCTTGAAATGTTCATCGAACTCCTCCTCGATGAGAGGATTGTACTGTACTGTAACGGTGTTCCACATTAAATTTTTCTGAAAATGAATAAAGCTAATTAAAGTCCCGAACGATTTTAACAATCTCGTCAAGTTTTGTGTTCCTCCTGACTTATATAGCGCGGCAGTGATTACACCTTCACCTACCGTGGGATTTTTCCTACTGTCCTGATGATGAGTGTTCTCACCGAGAGTGCCGCATCGATTGAGTTGAATGTAGAATTCATAGTAATCTCGACCAGTCCCGTTAACGTACATGCAGTCTGGATCATAAGAGTAACCTGCAATTAGGAACAATGGTCTTTCACGCCGTTGTCTCAAGATCGATATCTTCTTCGAGTGATCATTCTGCCCTGTGCTCTAGAATTACAAATTACCCTCCTCCCACATATTCATTGTATCTACATTTTACTATCTTATTATATTTCATTATCATAAAAAATAAGGAACCTGAGCAGTTGATTCTTTATTATTTTTTACTTCATTTTTTCTTCATCTCTCATTCTGTTGACCTTATGGATACTTTATGTACGTGCATCCCAAAACTATTTAAGTTTAAGGTATTGGACCAGAGAGGCCCCATAGGAAAATTTTCAAATTAAGAATATTAAATAAAACTTTACCTTTATTTACAAAATATTTTGATTAACTATTCAAGAAGATAGATAAAGAGAAGTCCCAAGAAAAATGAAAATTTTCACTTCCAAACGGAAAACAAGCTACGATCTGACCTATATTTCTTCCCTATCACAGAAATGTTACATAATTTTCTTATGAAATAAACTCTTCCAACTAATATTTTCTTTCCGTTTCATTCATATACATTAATAACGCTCGCACTCGTTTCACATTTTAAGGTATTTTCGCCGTTTTGAGCCAACTACAGTAAGGGTTAGTTTCCACTGAAGTACGACCATTTATAAATCGCCTAAGCCACTATTCTATTTAAATCTCATTCATACACGGAAAAAAGTGCATTAATCTTTCTTTAATTATTTCTACAGTCGAGGATAAGAGCGAACCTTGAAAAAATGTTATAAAATTTGTATAACTTGCAGGATTTAAAGTAAAACAAATCTGGAATAACGCTAAAAGAGTTCTGTAAACTTTATATTGAACTCCGATTTAAAAATGTTAATAAAATATATAGAGAAATTTATGAAAAAACTTTGAAAACTTAGGTAGAAATCACATTTAAGGTATTGAGGGTTTGTGATCACATCATTATAAGGTCTAGATACCTCAATTCTGTCAAATGTATAGAAAAGTTTTTGAAACCATGATGAAAAATCTGATAAAAATTCGATTCGAGATATCGAGTGTTTGTGAAGTACTTCAATATAAGATCTACCGACCTCAGTTCTATAACATCACGAAGGAATAATAAGGAGACCCAAATGCCAGTGGAAAGCCTTTTGAAACTGGCAATAGAAACATTACCGTAAGTGGTAGACACATTACAGGAAGATCTTAAATTTTCGTGCG
>JAAAKG020000031.1:2780071-2801542 GCA_010014905.2 Druon quercuslanigerum
GACATGAAAAGTTATAACAAACTGTGTTCGTTAATTTCAAATCCTGAATAGTTCTCTCAGTTATGGTTTCAACCATTTAACGGCGGCAACGATTCCACTCTCCGACGAATCAGCGTCAGGATACAAGAGGATCCAGATCTACAACAGCGCCAGGGACGTAACACACACCCTACGAAAGTAGTTGCTATCCCCCACTCCACTGCCACTTCCCGCATCTAGGTAGCCTGAGGCTCGCCACCTACATTAATACCCAGTAACTAACGTTCAATATGGTGACTGTAGCGGGAAAATTCGAATCTATTAAAATGTATACGCGAATAATAGAAGCATTTACTTAAATATGAGAAAATTGAAAATAAAAAATAACATAAAAGTGAATTGTCATCAATTCTCAAATTTCTGATATTTAAGTCAACACGTAAATACTGTTGTATTATGAATGGAAGGTTAATAAGTACATAGACTGAAATAGACAATGATTTTATGGGCACATATGGCAATATATTAAAAATAATAAAATTATACATTGAAAATTATAAATAATAATAAAGGAATAATTTATAAATTCACATAGATTATGTCGAGGTTATAAACAGTAATTTAAAAAGAGATCTAAAGTTAACAACTTTGAGACAGACTTACTAAATGTAAATTACATTTTTAAACTGCAACAAGTTTAAGTTGTACATAGTACTTTAAAACTTTTAAAACTGGAGTGCGAAGGAAGTACAATGTTGTCACATTTTAAACCAGGAGTTTTAAACATTAATAAACTTTGAAATTGTTACAAATACTTATGTAGTAATAAATATTTAACGTTATTAATAAATACTTATGAATTAAGTATTAACGTTGAACGCTATCGTTAATAACGACTGATAACGACTTTGGCTTTAAAATTTGTGCGTTAAGGTAATAAAAATTCGGAAACTCCTCTGAAACTCTAAAAAATATATGGGGCTTATTATAACTACCGAAAATTGGCCGAGGCCACAACAAAACAACAAGTATACTTAATCTTAAGCAAATGTCATCTGCTAGTTCGTAGTGCGCAGTCGCAAAGTACATCAGGGCGCCATGTAGATTAATATAAGTGCAACTTTCCAGTATAAACGCTATACCGGAGATTCATGCGCGAGAAACCCCCCACTACCTGAGGCTATCTGGAGACTATCCGTCCAAGTGTGGCAGCAAATCAGTGTAACGGCTGCTGATTGGTTCTGCCATTTTGGGTACACTTCCGGTGCATATATAGATATGCTTAGCGGAGGGGCGTAATGTGTAGTATCCAAACGTGATGTAAACAGTGTACAGTATGCAACAGGATTGTCTTTTAAAGAATTTTGTGCAATTAGGATACGCAGAATAGATACGCCAGGTCAATAGTTATTAATAGTGTTTTGTTGTTAAATATACAAGTAGTTGAAGAAAACATTTTTGAAGCTGGTGTGCGAGTTATGGAAAATGGGGTTAACCTCAATACCCACTGTATATATGATAATTATTTTTAATCAAAATTTCCAAATAGATATCTAAAATTCGTACAAGACGTCGTAACTTTTATTTATTTAATAAAATAAAAAATGATGTAAATTTGTGTTTTTATTTTTTCAAATTTATTTAAAAAAAATAAAAGATCTCCTGGGTATGTGGGTTAATTATTTCAATTTTTTGATTCGTTAAAATAAAGTAAAATATTTCCAGGTATGTGGGTTGAGGTTATTGTTTTATTTGTTAATTTAAACAAGTCAGCTTTCCCCCGGGTGCGTGGGATAATAGCTTCTGGTTTTATTTATTTATTTATTTCAATAAATAAATTGTCCACTGGGCATAAGGGTTCATAGCTTGTAGTTTTATTTATTTATTTAAATACATTTATAATTGTATTTATTTCATTTTAAAGGATCTGCGTTTGAGCAATTTAAAAAATCGCGTCGAACTCGGTGAACCTGTACCCAAAATGGCGGCTTCCGTCTAGGTTGCCACACTGTCCCTGGACCCTCTGTACCAAAATGGCGTCCGGTCAATAGATGGGGGTGACGAGATGAGCCGAAACTCCGAAAGCAAAGCCGTGGCCGTGGGCGTTCGCTGGCATTCGCTGGCCAGAATTAGGGTCGTAATCGACATTTTTCGGGGTACGTGAGTGTAAAAATGCGTGGAGAATTCAGGTGGCACGTCAACGGGGCACGCTAGAACCCCCGTGAAAAAGATAACATGCCAGTCTACCCAGCACGTAATGCGTGTTTTTGAAACGGCCGGGATTGTTCAGAGTGAGTCAGTTTCGCCTTCTCGATGCAAAATGGCTTCGGGCGACAATGTGGACGTGATCGAAGTGGTCGAGACGAGTTTCACCCTCCCATCCCAAGACAGTGAAAACCATCTTAGGCCGCAGGATTCTTTAGAAGAGGACAGTAAGTCTATTTCTTTGATTTTTAATTTGACGATTCAGTCCTAACATAACCTCTATCCTGAAATCTAGTATCATGGTGGGTTGTTCACTTATTTTTATCAGTTCATCGTCTTATTCCTTTTGTTTGGACGAAATTCCTCTGAAATTGAATTGTTTTTACTAAATTAGTCAATCGATCTAAGTGTCAGGATTTCATTTAACTCCAAAAACCTCAGTCATGGCATATAGTCACTATAACCTGACAGGTATCATCTGTCATTATTACTTCGAGTCTATTTATGCGAATAATATGGGAAAAACACAAAGACTTTGCCTTCTCGTCAATAAGTGTGGTTTCACTGGTTCGAAAAATTAAGCCCATATGTCCGAAAGTATTTCCCGTTAGTTTTGTCAATTTTATAAACTAAAAAAAATACCTTGAGAATTGCATTTCGTTGTTGTAAATTTTTTTCATTCATAATTACTGAAATGTCAAATATTCTTGAGAAAATTATGTGATTTATGAAAGAAGTTTTTTCAACTGCGAATATACCATTTTATTTTAGACTGCGACTACATGTCTGCTTACACGGATGCATTTGTTTAAGAAAATTCGTCCGGTATAGGAGACTGCCAGTTAGCCAGATGAATTTAACCGAAGAAATTTGTCTGGCTACTACTTAATATAAATTGTGAAGACTTTGTTATAATTATGAAGATATTTTTTATATTTGCAAATCGGAACGTACTAGATTGGTGTTGTGTTTGGCGGTTTTATATTTTGAAAAATGTAAATATTGCTCTGAAATTTTGGGAAATGCTTCAAAATATGTAAGGGTTCTGTTTGGCCCATGTGAATTTAATTTTGTGTAAATAGTGCAATTTTATTATTCTGTAACTAAGAGCAGGGTTTGGGGCTCATACTAAAATCTAATTATCACTGTTGCATTTTTTAAAGAAAATAAGAACTCACATAGGACAGACAGGTGGGCCCTTAAATCTTTTAAATTGTTTCCCAAAATTTGTGCAGAATATTTACATTTTGAAAAATAAAAAACCGCCGTATGGACCACATAATGAAGAGGCTGTCTTAAAAATGAAGTATTTGAATATTATTGGAAAAAATAAAATATCCACGAAAACTTTTCCGGTAATAATGCCAATACTTCCACATAATTTTTCTTCAATACAGACACTTCATAGATCAAAAGTAGCATACATTATGAAAAATAATAGCAAAGTACTGCAAAGAAGTTTTTTTTACAGTATTTAAAGTTATAAAGTATAAATTTATAATGTAAATCAAGCAGACCGCGGTTCGACTAGAATGCCTTTACAAAATCACATGAAGGGTATAAGTCGCATACAATTTCGACAAATTTCTTTTTTTTTTAGGAATACAGACAATCGAAATTATAGGATGTTTGTAATTTAATTTATATTAGTAGATGGACAAATTTGAAGTTAACTGTTTATCCGAATACTGGCGAAAGCCAGTATCGACAGGAAATTGTGTAACTGGATGTACATGCAAAATTTAACATCTGCCTGGGCAGACTGTTAGACACTTAGTTTATTTTAACACTAATGATTAGTGTTTCCTGTCCAGTGATGTGTCCACCTGAGGTTTCCAACGTTTCAATAAACAAAATATGTTTTTTAAATGAACAAAAATTCGATAACCAGCTTTAATTGTAGGAGAAATAGAATAAACATTTCGTTAATTTTTACTTTCAGAACTTAAAATACTAATAATGATGTATGCAGTTATGCACCAATTAATTGAAATTTATTTTGATTTTTGTAGTTGGTATTTTTGTATCTAGGCTTTTTTATAAGAACGTCATAAATAAGTTTTATGTTTGTTGAAAGCAATTTCTAAATTGGTCAATATACGTTAAAAATATCAGGATTTGAAAGTGGTTGTTCGATCTTAATTTTAATAAAATTTGGTGAAATTATAGTACTACATGAGAAACATTTCGCCCTAAGAAGATTATTTTTTTGAACGTGTCTAACTTACTATGCTACTTAGATTATAATACAGTTTTAATTTTCATTTGCATAATTGTATCTTATAATTGTACTCAACCTTTTTTACAGTTTGTTTAATGCAAAAGCAATAATTTCTCTCGCGTACAGCGTGTCTCGAAAATCTTTTCAATCAAGAAGTCGTTCTTCTAGAGATTTCCGGATGCAACCTTTTTTTGTCGGTGTACAGATTACATACATTATTACAATCAGAGACTTTTTACATCCTAATTTAAAGTGGTCTCAGTTGTTACGTTTCTCAAATTCAATGTGCATGTTTGAATGCCTAACGCGTAACATCATACATCTTTTTTTCTACTTATTTTTTGATTTTGAACCTTTTAGTTGCCGAATGTACAAATTGGATACATTTTCAGCCAGGTAGATTTTGAAGCTTTTTGATATGAAATTGGTCAATTTTAAATGTTTCCAAGTAGATACGATGTATTCCCCTTTGAATGTTCTAATCATAACATTATCAGCATAACATTTTTTTTTTTTTATAAATTTGTTCAAAATTCAAATTGTTAAATTTATGTTGTTTTAATATAAACGTTTTTATTCTAAAAAACCAAATGACCCTAATTTTCTGGAATAAAAGAAGCTTTCAATTTTATTAGAAAACGAATTTTTAGATTCAAAGAATAAAATGACTTTAATACATATATTAAATTTAATAAATAAATAAACTTTATTAAATTATGTTAAAAATTAATGTAGCTATTAGCGGTCTAGAGAAAATAAAAACAATTTTGAGGCACGTTTTACGTTTTACTAGTCGCTGTATTTTATAAATAATTATCTCTGGATTTTTTACATGGACATTCTAGAAAGTTTTATAATTTTTGTACATTTAGCCACCACGCGTGAAGATAGTATCTTGGGAAGGTTATAACAAAGTATATAATTATATTTAGGTATGCAAAGTTATCAACCAAACAGAATTCGTTGGCTTTCAACGCATTGCATTAGGTTTGAGGCATGAATTTTTCAAAAAATTGGCTAATTGTTGTTATATATTACAGTTAAAGTGAACAATGAATTAGTACATAGAAATATATATGAAATAATAGATTATACCATCTTTTAAATTAGTCAGCTTCTATGAAGATTATGAAAACAATTATACATATTTTGTATACCATTACTCATTCTACTAATTATAATTCCATATAACTTTTTGCAAAATTATTTTATTTCTCAGTCGTTATTTGTAGCATTTTGTCAATGTGTATGTGCATAATTATTTTTATTACATAATTTTTAAAACTTGTAATTCCTGCAGTATCAAAAAAGTTGTTTGTAACCCGATATTTTTTCACTACTTTTTTATGAGAAAGATTAGATTATGAATATTTTAACGCTGGCCTTTGTCCCCTGTAAATAAGGTGCTTATTCATCTGTTTTGAACTTTCTTAAAAAAAAAACTTTATTCTAAATTTCAGTCGTAATCTAAAATTCAGTTTTAAAAAGAATGGCCCATATCCGACAGCAAATTGTAATTTTGAAAATGGATATATTATAACATCTGATTTCTTTTACAGGTAAATCTGTGGGCGAAAAAGTGACAGCATTTGACGTAAGTACATAAGGAAACAAATCAAAATTCACTTTAAGTGTAAGAAATTCAATACAAAAATTGTAAAGACAGAATATAATGTGTCTAGTCTAAAAGTTACTTAAAGCGAAACCTCATTTCAAGAGGTCGCAACATTTTTTATCGTTCACTCCTTGATAACCTAAATTTGTTTTTCTTTTAAACTAAATCAAAGATGAAGGAAATATTTGATTTTAACTTGTCAAGGAATGCACTTAATCATTTTCTGGGAATTTCTTATCTGTCATTCAATTATTTTCTGTTCGAGTAAATTAATTTATTAAGAAAATGCATAAGAGTGAAAGCTAGTAAAAGTTGTCTGCTTCACCATGAAAGAGAGTTTGCCCAATTGTCCGAAATTTTGAAAGGGTAAAAACTGCATCGACTAAGACTAAAGGACTGTGTGTAGATGTTTTAAGTACAATCTTAGGCCATTGTCACTTTCGAGGATCCTTGTGCCTTTCTACTATTATGTATCACGTATGTGAATCTTGTTCAGTGCATATTCTCTGTCATTATTTAAGTGACTCACGATATAGGAAACTTGCTTCCTGTTTCGAGACATTGTGCTCTGTAAATTCATACTACAGCTTCTTTGTTCTTGACAGAGCTTTTAACACAATTGCAATATCCAAGGGTAGATTCAGTTTGAATTCCTTTAAATTAAATAATTAAAGTCCTTTAAATTATTGCTTACTAAAACCTTTTGAAATAAAGTATGGAACTGAAAAGAAATTGATATTTAAGAATTATTGTTGAAAAAATTTATTTTTATTATTTCAGTAGGAACTGTGAGACGTGTCTCTTAAATTGGACATTTAACTGGAATGTGAAAGACTAGGATGGCATATAAATTATAAAAATGAAATTGTAGCAACTCTGTCATATCTTTTGAAAAAAATCTTTTTCCTATTTGATGTCTCAAATCTGCTTTATAGCAATTGTCCCTGATGCATCAATGAAGGCATAAAAAGAATACATAATGGCACCATGATCTTTTATTATTATAGAGCTCAACAGTGCAACATGGCAGTGCAGGACCTAAAACTCCAGTCGGAGTGGCAAGAAATAAATCAGAGCGGGAGAAAAAAATTGGTCACAGGAGAGTTGGAGTTGGGGGTGAAATCACGTATAAGAAGGTAAGAATACTTATGAACAATCTCGATTTTTTATCACTACATTTTGCAAATAAAAATAGTATCTAGTTTTTAAAAACAAAGGATACCTCTGAACGAAAGTTTACTCAATTTTCTCCCGCGACTATTAGTTCGTACTGTTTGTAACGTATCGTTAATATTTACTGCAAATAATAGAGGTGCTATAAATAAAAGTTGATTCTATTTTACATTGGGAACTTGTTGTCAGTTTAGTCTCTCTGACTGGTAATCTAAGGTCATTCTTTACTGGACCTCTGTTCGAAGAATCTGATTAAGTTTAATGAGGTTTAATAGACAAAAAGCTAAATAAAGTAATTTAAAAATTGTAGTGTCTTCTTAAATTAATTTAGAATTTTATCGCAAAATGTTTGAGGTACTTTAAAGAGCAAACTTTGTAATGATTTCGTAACTTTTTTACAAAAAGTAATTATTTATTATATATTTAAATAGATAAGTATGTATGTGGATTTCATTGTTGGTAGTTTATAATTAATAATTTTCGTTTTCTTAGATTCAATCTACTCAAATTATGGGATCGATACAATTGGGTATACAACATGCAGTTGGAGGTCTTGCTAGTAAACCTGAACGGGACTTGCTCATGCAAGATTTCATGACTGTCGAAACAACAAATTTTCCCCATGAAGGTTCAAATCACACGCCAGCTCATCACTATTCAGAGTTTAAGTTTAAGAATTACGCCCCTATTGCATTTCGTTACTTTCGGGATCTATTTGGCATTCAACCAGATGATTTTTTGGTGAGTAAAAAAGGGATACTCTGATTTCCTTATCAGAAGAGCTGAATGAGTTTACGAATGAAAATGAAAATCTGACAATATTTCAGATGTCGATGTGCAGTGCAGCACTGCGTGAATTATCGAATCCTGGAGCCAGTGGAAGTATTTTTTACTTGACAGAGGATGACGAGTTTATCATCAAGACTGTTCAACACAAAGAGGGCGAATTTCTGCAAACTCTGTTACCTGGATATTACATGGTGAGAACCATTGAAACCATTATAATCATTTCAATATATTGTACACGATTATATAAATTTGGAATCTATTTTACAGAACTTAAACCAAAATAAAAGAACGTTGTTGCCAAAGTTTTTTGGATTGTATTGTTATCGCTGCAACAGCAAAAATATCCGACTGGTTGCTATGAATAATCTGCTACCTTCAGCAGTCAAACTTCACCAAAAGTACGATTTGAAGGGATCCACATACAAAAGAAAAGTGAGTTAGCTGCTCTTCAATCATGGATTAGAACAATAGCAAAGTTGATTTTTGTTGAATCTATAGTTATTATTTTGATTTCCTCTAGGCCTCGCGACTTGAAAGGGCAAAATCTTCGCCTACGTACAAAGACCTAGATTTTATGGAACATCATCCAGAGGGAATTTTTCTGGAAGCCGATACATACAGTGCTCTAGTCAAAACGATTCAACGGGACTGTCGTGTACTCGAAAGTTTCAAAATCATGGACTACTCTCTTCTCGTTGGAATTCACAACCTTGATCAAGCTGCTAGGGAGAAAACGGTAAGAAATTTACTTATTTTTATCATCTTTAAGTTCCATATAATGATCATTGAATGATGCGAACGTTTTTAATGTTTTTTGTTCAGGAGGATCAAAGATTATCGGCTAGTGCAGAAGAAGAAGCGGGAGAATATGGCTGTGATAGTGGGGGATTCCTACAACCTGAGAGAGAACGAGACAGAGATGACAGGATAGGAGCCACTGCCCTCAATAGATCACGTAGTATAAATCGCCAAAGGCTGGTAGCTCACAGTACTGCAATGGAGAGTATTCAGGCTGAAAGTGAGCCCATCGACGAAGAAGATGATGTCCCGTGAGTGTCTTATCTAAATAATTTAACCACAATCTTAAAAAATTAACTATTTCTAGTCAATTAATATTTTAATCTTCTGTTCCTAGCAGTCCGGGTGGTATTCCCGCGAGGAATGCTCGCGGAGAACGTCTTCTTCTATTTGTAGGTATCATTGATATTCTTCAAAGTTACAGGCTCAAAAAGAAACTTGAGCACACGTGGAAGTCAATGATACACGATGGGGTAAGTGATTTAAGTATAGATTTCAACTGCATTTTATAGACTAAGCTCTTAAGAATCTAGACTTTTTTTATACTTTTGTTGCATTTATTTTAGGACACGGTTTCTGTGCATAGACCAGGCTTTTATGCCCAGCGCTTCCAGGACTTTATGGCAAAAACTGTCTTCAAGAAAATACCCTCACGTAAGTACAATCCGAATAAGCCACTAGTGGCACACCTAACTTCCATGTTAGTACTCTGTAAAGCCCATTCCTAAACTTTCCATAATTTACAGCTTAAATAAGACTTGAAATATTATCAATTCCGGTTGGGTCGCGATACTGATTGTTGGATTGAAAGTTTTCAACCAATTGTTTTAACTCAGCTCCAAAATTATAATTCTATCGCAATCCAACCATATGCGATTTCGTTCCATACGTTTCTAAGTATTTTATCCAAGAGTAGGAAAAGGATGGGTAATATAGGTTTGGTTGACCGGAGATTCGCAAAGTTCATGACGCTTACAAGTACATACATTTAGATTATTCCGAAAATGTTCCCTTTTTTGCGGATAAAGCATTTTTTATTTATTATGATACCTAACGTCATATTCTTGTAGCTAGTGTGCAGTACGCTATAAGCTAGATCTATATTTTTTAGAACCATTGTAACGTCTATCGTAAGTTTTGAACACTATATCTACGATTTAACAGTGCGTAATAAGTCGTAATGTACTTCAGCGATGTATCAATCGTTTTCCAATATCCTTAGGTATTTCTGACGAGTTTAGCTCATTAGAAAACTGACGTAATTTAATTTTTGTTCTCGAGAATTTAGACGGACAATGTCAACAATGGTTAAACGCCCATTTTAAAATACTCAATACTTTACAAAGACGAGATACTTGAACTTAGTAAAGGAGTAGATATTTTTGATCTTTAGGTGACATCTATTCGCAAAAATACCTGTAACTTCAGTTTCAATACATGCTTTCTCGAGCAAAGTTTTCGATTAGATTTTTTTAAAATTTAAATCGACAGATACTACTAAGCACGCATTACGAACACAACTCATATTTTTATTTTTTTAATATAATTTTTGTTTTAAGTAAAGAATAACGATATTAGATTCTTACAAAATTTTAATTAGTTTATTTACACAAATCTGGTGTCCACTAAAATAGCTGAGTATTTTCTAGTATTTATTTTTAAAATGTTCAAATTATGTTTAAGAAAAGCTGCTTGGACATAGGAATATTTTGAACTTTACTTTTAGAATTAATTTTGAACATGATAATTAACTTCGTTTTATTGTTAATCTATTATAAGATTCTCATATCTAAATGATCATGCATAGAATGAGTTGCTTTTTAATACATAAGAATTCCTAAGTGTTGTAACTTCACTGTTTCGTCAGATTAGTGCGATCTACGCTAAGATTGTCAAAGTCAGCCAATACTTTTGATCAGATTTTCGATTCTGTCTGTTACAAAACGCCGGGGAATTTAGTCATTTGCGATTGTGCCTTATGTGCAGTGTGGAAATAACAAAGGGGATGTGAAAAGAGTGATAAAGTAGCAGTTGATTACTTTTTTATCATTGAAATATTCAGCTATTGGTAGAATGTGGGCACCCATGTACATATTTATATATTTTGCAATAAACATTTGCCCTGTTACAATTTACATTTCATTTACTAGCCTCCCCATAATGCGGATACTTTAAACCTTGGTTTTCCTATTTTACTACGCCGAACAAAATAATATTAGTTTAAAACACCAGCTATTTAAATTTGTGTTGTGTACAATTATTCGTTCATTAGTATCTACATCACGTATTAAGAACGTCCAAGTAACAGTTACTCAACTAATTTTTGTATATTTTTTCTATTTAGTACTTTCAATTCAACTTGAAAAGTGTTAAGAAATACAATTTTCAGTGTTATAAGTCTTAATTTACACAGTATATTCTTATATTATTTATTTTATAAAATAATTCAGGATTTCATAGTCTGGACCTCCAAGTAAAAATAATGTATTTATTTTTCAAAGTTATACATTGAATCATGAAAACCGTTACGTGATAACATTACGTATCTTTTATTAACAAACTTATTCTAAAGATTCTTAAAAATAAATCTACGCTCCCTAATGTTACGTATGTTTTATTTTTAATAGTGTTTCTCTTTGACGATACAAACTTTTATGAAAGACTGATCTTATTAAACAAAAAATCTTGTTCATCTTGTGAAGCAGAAACGAGTTAAATGGAGAGAGCATTGTATTAAGAATATAAAGATTAATCGAAGGGTTAAGAACTACTGAATTCAGATGTACACTTGTTTCTGATTTCTTCAAATTCTATTTAATTGAAAAAATAAAATTCCTTAAATTTTCCTTTGTATTTGTATATATTTTAAAAAGTCTCCAGGGCTAATCAACTTCTTTTAAAGTTTTATCATTTTTATTTATTATCTTCAGTGAAATACTTTGATGAATCCACTCAACTTCTACTAAATTCCATTTAGTTCTTCTGAATTTGCTTCAGTTCTACTGAATTAAATTTAATTTTGGTGAACTCCTTGAATTCTTTTGAATTCTTGAATTCAGATGTACGTCAAAATTTCGTGTGGTTAATCCCTTGAGATGGATTGAAAAATGGAAACAGCTTTTTTTTATTGGGGAGATACTGTTGGGTACTAAGTTAGCTAAATGTTGATATTTTTGTGTCCGTGCATATCTTTTCGTGTCAACTCCTTGACATGTACCTGCTACCGAACGATACTCGAAAATGCAAACGAAAAGTGGACCTGCCTGAGATTAAGGGGAACCATCGCAAATTCCGTAACCTCGTCACCAGCTACATAGGTAACTTTGTCTGCCCATTTGTGTCGTTCGTCATGTCGATTTTGTTGTTTTCATCTTCCTAAGATCCTTGCTTGCCTGCAAACCAATTTTCAATGACTGCTTCAATATTTTTCTTCGCCGGTACAAAAATACTGTTTTTATCGCTCGGATTAGTTAATTTAGTTAGTTATTTGAATAATTCCTACATAAGTCTCATTTTTAACATATGTAAACATTGTTGTTTGTCCATTTATGTGATTTTTATTGTTTGAAGTAATATACTTATCAGATGACTTTGGGATTCTGAACTTTACTGCTTTTGAAATATAGAGTCCTTTAATTTTTAAGTTGAGATGCTTTTTGAAGTTGAAGGCTGTCAAACGTCTGCACTTCGAAATTCAGGATCCGACTACCTAAAAATTGTTGAAATTTAAATGATATAAAGGCCATTAACGAAACTAATACAAACCCCTACACGTATGTATAAATAAATTTTTGATATTTGATTGTATATATTTTTTTAACAAGCAGTTTTATCAATTTATATTTCAGTGTTATATTGATTTTAGCTAACCCTTGGTTTAGAAAAGAGCTCACGTTTTTAAATATCTAAGTATTATTTAAATAATTTTAAATTCCCATGTATGCTGAATCTAGGTTTCAGAAATAGGCATGAATCAATATATATTATTAATAGATATATTAAAAACTCAAAAATATTAAATTCTTGACCAGATGTGAAAAAAACTATAAATAGATATCAGATACACGAATTTGCTTATATATACAACTAACATTTTAAATTCTAAATTTTATTATCTTAATTAAGTTCTTACTTCGCCCTGAAGGAACATTGAAGCTTTCAATTTAAATTCATATATTACTGTGTATAATTTTGCAATAATAATGTTTATTTATTATTATTACATATGAATATATTATTAATTTACAAATCAAATTGATTAATTGTTGCTATGTACGTCAGAATACAGGTCTACATCCAAAACACTAATACAGATATGAGACACTGCATATTTTATGTTACAGCTCTGAAACACTCTCCATCGAAAAGGAAAAGCATTTCGAGACCTCTGAGGTCTCTCGAAGGTGATTTTGATTCAACGGGTAAGTTAAATTAATTTTTGTAATGTTTCCTAATTTTTCCTTAAACTAATTCTAAAAAAATAAAGCCCTTAGGACTAAATACCGTTACATTTTCTCCATTCAAGAGCAACTCTATCTAAAGAATTAGCGACATCGACCGTCTGATATATACTTTTCGTCTTCTTATTTCTAAACCAAAAAAGATAAATGTCTGAAATTTTGGGATACGACGTTAAATTTTAGGTCACCATTTGAGTTCGTATTTGGTTTAAATAATGTAGTTTTATTAATTTGTAACTTCGAAGTGAATGTAAGTGGGAACAACAATTTATTGACCTGGCTAATATTAAATGAGTCTACTAAAACCTTGCTCTGTACCTAGTTTCCTTTCGTCTTCTAAGTTTCAAATTGTTTAAATCAAATACAGACTCGAATGTGCCAGACAGCGGTGCCCTAATAGATTTTCTGTCGTTTCCAAAAAATTAAGTGATAAATCTTCTATCGATGGCAAATTAGTAGGTGTAAGAATTACATTATGCGGTTGGTAATTCGTGACGTAATGTAATGCCATTTGCCCCTGAATCTGAATGCTTTTTTCTCCATGTTGATTTTTTTTATATATGACGTTCCGTAAGGAAAGGGCACTTATGTAGTTGGAACATCGAAAACCCGTTCTTCGAGAAAAATGCATCTAAATTTGTTGAGTGCTATAATCGAGATACAGCACAGATTGAACTATGATTTCCAATTGAAACCTTCAAATCGATACTTCTTACCTTCGTTTACAAAACTGCGAATATCTTCTAAAATACGATGGACAAAGTGAGCCCTTTCTTTGAAGAGCGTCACGTGTAAATAAGCCACTAGCCAAAAATCAATTGACTTGTATGTTCCCTTTCAAAATTCTTCTGATTTTTTAGTTTTATTTTATTTTTCTTCTCTCTGAAGCTAAAGAAATTGAAAAGTGCTGCAATGGAAAAATCCCCATTCACGAGATTCCCATGTCGAATACCTTCATCGTCCTTCCTGATATTAGTCATGATACGGAAATCGTTTGCGTTAATTTTCCTTTGAAGTCCTCATCACCATAAATCCATTCATTATTATCTATATTCATGTGCGTTCTTCCCACAAGTTAAAATAATTTTAGTTTCATTTTCTTAAAATGTCTGTAATTGCTCCTGAACTGGGTAATTAGCAAACAAAAATTTCCTTACAATAAATGGTACAAATTTATTCAATTTGCTGACATTGGTTTTTTTTTGTTGTAAAAATGGTTTTAAGAACTTTAACTTCTAGAATGTGAAGAGGTTGCCAGTTATATTTGTAAGAAAATTTTTTGCTGAATGCCGAATTCGAGTGAAAGTTGTGACTGTGAAAGTGATAAGTTTGTTTCTGCAATTTTGAAGTATTTTCTAAAATGAAATGGCGGTAATAGTATGGTTATTATATGGTGGTTTAGTGGTGGCGGCAACCGGCAGTTCAGCTATGCATGCTACATCACCCACAAAGCCTGGTGAGTCTCCTGCAACGATCATTTACTCCCTTAAAAATAATATAGTACTTCATACTCATACTTCATAGCCATGAAATTATCATTCATCAAAAAAAATGCACACGAGTTTTAACCCATTAATAATTGAGGGTCCGGATGCAGTAAGAGGATGAGTGCTCGAAAACGCGAAAAAGTACTCTAAAGGACTAAAGGACTCGTACAAGGCTACCCCTTCCCTTAATTAATATAAAATCGACTGCTTTATATTTTTAAACATTTATTTGTTTCACTGAGTTAGCAAATAATGAAAGATAGGAAAACTTGTGCTTCGCAAATTGTTTATTCCTCAGGTACAAAACACATTATTAAAACTGTTGATTATCATTTTTGATAATTTTATGTACATTTTTTAAAATGTTTTAATACGGTAACATTAAAATTAAATACTCTTTTTAATCTTTATAAGTATTTTTTGTTATATCATATTATATAGGAAATAGCATTTTATGTATTAGAAACAATTTTTATTAAAAAACCACAAACAAATTATAATATTAGTGTCAAAAACTCGCAAAACTCTAAAAAAAAAGGTGGTGATATTTAAAATCTAATCATTCATTCATATTCCAAAGCTAGTTTTGAAGATAAATGATAAGTTTTAACTCTATTAATCTAATATTGACGATTCTGAACAAAATGTGATTATATTTGTAATATGACATAAACAGATTTAGAAGTAATAAAAGTAGTATATAGATTTTACGTTCCTGTGATAAATTGTACAAATATTTTATCCGAAAAACTGCACCGAAATATATAATTACAGCGAATCCTAGGTTTGGTCCCCTTAATAGAGTTCTTCCGAGAATTGACGCCGCACCGCAAGTAGGAGTAATAGAAGCTGCGCGGGGTGAGCGGCTGTCGCTCAGGCGTGAACAAACAAAAGCGTTTTCTACGAATCCGCCCAAGGTCAGTCCCAAAATCTGCCCAAAATTTAGGATTCACTTTATATAGATTTGACAAAATAGTGAAATCCCTGATAAGTAATAATCTGTCAATAAGAAGTGATTATATTTGTGATATAGCATAAAAAGGTTTAGAAATAATAAAAGAAGTATCTACACAATTTTAATGTTAACGTATTTAAACGTTTGTACCAATATGTTTTGTAACTGAAGAATAAACAGTTTGCCATGCACAAATTTTCCTATTTTTGTTTTTTTATAATTCACTGAAAACAAAGAAATATTTAAAAATATAAAGCAGTGGATTTTCTAATAATTGAAGGAAGAGGCAGGTCTTTTAAATGTTTAATTATTGAAAAGACGAGTAATGTATAGGGGACTACGTGCGAGACTACTAACGCATTGAGAAGCGATTGTATCTGCTAACGATCCAATCGTAGACGGCGCGTCGCATGCTTTCTTCCAAAATGCAGTTAAAACTTTTTTCTTCATTTTGTAGGCATCGTTAGGGTATAATGGGTATGTTTACCAATTTTCAAACAGTTTCAGTATAATTTGTCCGAGTAAAGACGATTGATGTTTTTAAATGTAACTAAATTTAAGAAATTTTATTTCCCCCTTTAAATAGTATTATTAAAAATATACATAGAAAAGAAAAACTTTAAATAGAAATATTTCTCTACAAGCCCAGATTTTTTTTAATTGAATTTTTCAAAATTCAAAATTGAGATATAACAAGATGCTTGGACAATATTTTTCGCGCTTACGAGCCCTCGTCCCTATATTGCGTCCGGACCCTCAATTTAGAATATTTGAATATTAATTTAGTACCTTTTGACTACAAACAAACTTATTAATCAAGTTAATTTCAAATGATATTTTTTACACAAGAGTGTAAGTGTGTTCTCAAAATATTTGGGCCCAGAATAAGGAAAGGATTCTTTCAAGGGCGAGCATACGTCAGGAGTATCATGATCTGCAACTATCTTTTGATTTTATGGAAATTGGGTAAACTTTTAGTACTACATACATATATCAGGCTCATTTGGAGCTCAAAGAATTTTCGGAAATTTTGATAAGTAAACATCTTAAACCTCGATATGGAGAGTTTGACCTAAGTCATAGCGTTTAATGCTATAAGATCACCAAGTTTCATTAAACTCAAAGGAGCACTTGCAGATTCTGATATTTCCTGGTGTGTATTTGCCCAAAAATAAAAATTCAAAATTAGTTTGTCTGCAATTTGGTAACTGAAAATAATTTTTTGAGACAAGAGCCATTCAAATTAAATCATGGTTTGTGTATTCTGAAACGCTCTTACGTCAACAAAAATATGTAATTTGACGAATTGCGAGCAAACTAAGCAGCCCTTATTGAATTTCCTCATTAAGTCATACATTCATCTGTTACGGGATCTTTATGCATCGATGCATTTTTTGACTTTATTTTTTCTATTGGCGTTTATTGAAAACTACCTTAACTGATTATTATTAATTTAGCTACTTTATTTGTTATTAAATTTCTTTTCTGACAAGAAAAAATCTCGTAACGAATGATTTTAGTTTTTTTCTTTAATCATATTCTTATCAGTTAGTTTTAACTTTCAAACTTTAAATACTACAACTAGAAAAAGTGTAATCACCGTTTTTTAATCAAGTGTATTCGACTTAAAATAAAATATTTCACTGTAATCATCATCTTCATTAAATTTATCACTATGCATTTATCAAACTACTAATCCGAGGGGTAACGGGCTTCCGTAATTGGTGCACACAAAGATGATTCAAATAATATTTCAAACGCTGGAAGTTATCAGAAGGACCACTAGCCGAGAAGTTGGTTTAATTCTTACTTGTAATAGAAAAACGTATATTATTTTCTTTTTGAAGACCTTGAAATAAAATTTAATTTTTTGTGGATTCTATTTTGAAATTGTACACTATTCATTAAAGGTTTTTCACGTGGAAATTTTTCAATTCTAAATTCATTTTTTTTACGAATTTAATTTAAGATTTTTGAATCATTTAAACTTGAAGTTTTAAAACTGGACAAATGGTGCTTTGTTTAAAATCCTGTAAATTTAGACTTACATTTTTGAACTTTTCAAATTTGAAATTATTTAAAATTGCAAATTGTGAATCAGCGTGCACCGAAATTCGAAGTTCTACCCCTCTTACTAATCGCATTCTCACTTCCTGTTTTGTCTTTCTTTGTTTCTGTCTCTCCCGTCCTCTCGCAACCGTAGTATCAAGTCCCGCGGAGCCCATGGTTAGTGGTGGGTCAGGAATATCAAGCACCTCGGTCCCAATCGCCACTTCGACTCCCGTGAACGTCTCCGCGGGTCCAGTAAGTCCACCACCACTGACGGTGGAGGCCGAGTCTACGATAAAGGCCAGTTACCCAGCAGTCCTGAAGGGCAGAACAGCCGCGAGTCCCCCGATTCCCAACGTCGTTCCCTCCGGTAAAGTGCCGCCGCCTGTGCCTCCCAGAGGAAGCGGTCGAGCCAGAACCGAGGAGCTCCGTGGCACCAGCGCATGCACGTCAACTTTAGGCCGAGGTGAAGCATCTTCTGCCTTCTTGCATGAGATTGCGCCAACTTACCACGTTCGAGGTCCAAAAGGACCCTTGCATGCGACATCCTCATCCCACCGCTTTTCCTCGTCGACTTCCGGTTCCATGTGCCGGATCAAAGCCCAATGGGTTAGCAGTAACGATCCCCGCTTTTCATTTTATGATAATGTTCACTTGCAGCAGTTCCAATCGCAACAATATTCTCAGGATTGTAGACGAAAAGGTTTCGACGAGGATGAATTCGTTAGTGTGGAGAAGGTTGATGATTCTTACTACTTACGCACTAGCCCGTGTCCCTTCAGACCTGAGAGAGGAAATTACGTAAATGTTATCGAGTCTCCAACGATTCTTCACAAAAAATTGAAGAACTGGGATAAAGAAGAGAGACCTGCGCAGCCAACGAGACTCAAAAAGTTTACTTATTTTATCAATCCGAGTCAAAATCCCGACCTGATGAATTACAGAATGTCCAGAAAGGATAAGAAGCACTCGGAGACTTATTCTGAGATGATGCAGAGGAAAGAAAGAGAAGCAAGAGAAAAAGAAATGGGCATATATTTGCGTCAACATAGGCGTGGGCCTAGTCCATATCCAATTCAAAGAGTGTCTAGTCACAGTTCAAAAACTGCTGCTCCGGAGCAGCGAAGACAGAGCTTGCTGAAACACACAATTTTTGAAAAACGATTGAAGAAAAAGAAACTCGCACCTATTCCTTCGATGAAGAAGTTTATTTCCACTTCCTCATCCACATCTGTGTTTTATGAATCTAACAATTTGAGAACTGTTGCAAGTGCACGGAGGGAAATCGGAATTCCATTTGATCAACGACCCGGTTTTAAGAGTTCTGACCATGATTATGTTATAAAAGAGGGGCGAGATTTTCTCCCTGCTGGTAATACAAGTAAATTTCCAGATATTGTAAAACCTACATCGGTTGGTCAGCGAAGACAGAATCTTGAAACCGAACCCAACGGCAGCATGCTATTACCGAATTATTCTTATCTGCATGGTTATTCAAACACTCGTATCAAAAAGTTTTAAGTTTTTTCTGAACGATTGATTTTTTAACACATTTTTAGAGTTGCTAAAGAGTTTTTCTGAAACTTTTGATATCAATGCCTAGATTTTAGGTAGAGTAGCAAGTTCTTAACATATATGATGCATTTCCTTCTGCGGTACTTAATAGTTGTTAGATGAATATTTCATTATTATTTGACTGATTTTAATTATCTTAAAAATATACGATTATAAGAGTATCTTAAATGTTCTAGATTTTCTGGTTAGAAAACTACTTTTCTCACAGTTCCATTTCGCCTGTATGTTCAGCGAGAATTGAATTTTCATCCTCATATGTATCATCTCTGAATGAATAGAAAAATAAAACTATGTTATGTTATTTGTCAGTCAGTCAACTTGTTTGTAATCTAAAATCTGAAATGTTCACTCCAAACTCTCAGCTGGTTGCCTTAGTTTGTCACTAGTATAGAACTGCAAGTTTATTAGGCCATTTCTTAGTAGACACAATTTCATAATATTCACAGTTCCTATTTTTCGTGTTAGATTTTGTGTACATCATTGCACTCCATTGACTTTTCAATTGCACAATCCGTTTCGCATTTATCCGTTTTTTGTGCTGCGCTTGAATTGTTTCTGAATATATTTTCAGATAAAAAGCTTCTGGAAGATATTTCATAAACACAGGATGAATTAATGCATTTTTTAGAATCTGAAACTAGAAACAAAATGGTAATTGTGCTTTGTGTTGTAAGAAGTGTATATATATTGTACCATTAACCTCCTGTTGCTCATATACAAATTTCCCTACGCCACTACTGATCTGACCTGCTAGCTCAGTGTAGAATAAACATTTTGAAAGTAAATACTATCATTTGAACGTTTTCAGGGTGACCACTGGTCTTTAGAAATATGGAAATTACTGGGGATTTTTTAATCCAATGGCAACATTTTTTTAACTTTATAAAAATTTGAATTCCAAGAATCAAAAACAAAAAATTGTTACAAGTACTGATGCGATCATTTACTGCAATTTAAAATAAAATAAATAAAAACAAAGAAATGAGAGAACAGAGAAAGGTGATCTCCAAATCCTTTCTCGTCTTTTCTTTATTTTATTTACAAAGATGTACCAACATTTGGGACATCAGACTCTTGCAAATTCAAATAATGAGAAAAATTAAATGTTGAAGATTTTAAAATTGAACCCTTGTAATTTCTGCAAATTTAGTTCAAATATAATAATATTAGAGAAATATTTTTGAAATAAACGATCTTTGAATTGAAAGAGTTGAATAATTTTAGATTGATATATTTAAATTATTCGGTTTTAAAATTACATCTTTCAAAGTTTAGAAGTGAAAGTAATTTAATACGTTGATTAATATTAGTAATTATTTTTTGTACCGTAGAAAAAAGCATAAAAAATTGAAGGGGCTATTTCAGAGAGAGACTACATATTACTTGAAAAAAGAGAAAACAAAATGTTTACAATGGTTTTAGGACAAACGACGAATATATGTCAAAGTTGACAAGGGAAATACATTAAGGCGGTTAGTATTAACACGTAATAAAGTCGTTATTTAAAGAAACTGCAAAGTACGTATTTTTACTTGAACCACCTCTACCAACTTCACCTCGTTGAATGCTGAGAGGGAAAACTATCTACCAAATGCATGGGACGAAACTTTATTTTTGTGATATCTTCGTAATGAATAGTAACTACCATCATTTTATTATGTCATTAAGTAGTTCTTAAAAAATATAAATTATTTTTCAAAGACATTTGTATAGAAAAAATTAGTTTTTACGAAGATAGCAAAATAGGGGAAAAATGAACCAAATCCCATGTATTTGGTTAATTGTTTTTCCCTTAGCATATAGCGAAGTGAAGTTAGCTGATGGTTGACGTAAAAATACATTAGAAGTAAGGCGCGCCAAAGCGACTGGATTTTAACTTTGTTTATAATTTTTTTATAATACTTTGATGTATTTTGTTGACATTCATAATTTTAATATTGTTCAAATCAAAGTCAAAGTAATGGTTAAAATTCCATCACTGTTGTGATAGCCTTGTATTGAAAATTCCAACTCTTTAAGCTCTTTTATGTTCCAAAACTATAGTTTTCAAACTTCTACCTGTTTCACCAATATAAAGTTTTTCACAACAATTGAACCGCCGCATCGTAGAACGGGATATAAAATATTTTTTGAGGAGTGGGAAGGCCCCTGGTCGCTTTTTGGAA